>NW_021024778.1:1691477-1718684 GCF_004153795.1 Camellia sinensis | reverse complement strand
TCCAAGACTACCCCCCTAGCAAAAGAGAAAACATGCAGCATCTCAGCTTGATTTCACCTGAACAGATATGAGCATAGTTGAATGAGTGTGCTCTCTACTGAATTTTGCCCAAAATTCTGCCGGTGAACTGATACCCTCAGGTAGAACTGATTCCCAAATACTGATTCCCGCAGGCCTGATACCCAGACTTGCAAACTATTACATGCATTCCTGTAGGGACACACCCTAAAAGCACATAGGAAGCAAGTGAGAGCCAAAACACCCCTATGTTGGGGTAGGGTTTCCCTGTCCTATTTTGTCAGGAGCTAGGGTTTCACTACGCACGCAGCGGTTTCAAACAACCTAAATCAGGTAAGCAACCTGTCCTAGCTTGGAATGGTCACTATGGATTCCGAATATGCACTAGGTCGAATGGTCAAAAAGGGCGCCCCGGTAAAACCGGGGTTTGTGTTCCCATACTGGTAGAGCCCATAACCGGTCAGCCTTATGGTCAAGCCTTGACAAGACAAGCCTCCGACAAACCGTTCAGGAATAGCAGATAGCAAACACAGTGCCCTAGGCGCACCAATGCACATGCAATGCAAAGAAACACACAAGTGTAGTCAAAACAAGATACCATCAGTTCGAGTCAAGTTCTCTAAATCCCCAGCAGAGTCGCCAGAAACTGTAGACGTCCCCGAACGCCCCGGGAGGATGAGTCCCGTTCTGTCGTTCGATATTGGGCTCACTACAAGTCAGGATTCTAAAATTGTCATGGTTCTAAGTCTGAACCAAAGAGTCCAAACCGGCAAATTTCGTTTTGAAAACAGATTTTGAAAAGAAGTGCCTAAACATGGACAGCGGTTTGCCCATTGATACACCACACAAAATCCACGTGTCCGTCGTCACCAAAGTTGCCTCGGCTCGGGGACTTGGGTACGATTGGGGAAGGTCACTTCGTGAGTACCCCCGCTCGCCCGATCAAAGATCGGCCTCTACTAACCATGATATCTATTTTTGAAAACATTATGCGTTCTTATTCCGGTTATTAGCCTAGATTTACTATGTGATGCGCACAGCATACAAGTATAGACTGGATCGTCTGAATTGGAACAAAACATTTCATGTTTATTTTTTGAAAATGGTTTGATGGTGCTACCCGCAAGTAGGCTAAGACGTGGATTTGCCACTCTCGGGTGGGCTTAGAAAAACATGATTTTGCCACTATCTGGTGGGCTTAAAACTCACAGTGAATGAATTGTTCCAATCCAAATAACACAACCTTCACCCACAGGCATTTAGACAGATATATCACATAAGCAATTAGCCTTATGGTAAGCATGCTATCATGGCAGTCACTCACACGCATGCAAGGATGCTAAAGCATAAAACTTACCGAGTACTCCAAGCCAGAAACTAATTAGAAAACCATGCATGATCCTAATTATACAGAAATGCCTAATACGACACATGCAAAAGTGCAACTATAGCAGGCTCGGCTATTCTAGACATGGCATATGAAATGCTACAGCTAATATGTATTCAACTTGGAATTGAAAATACAATGCAGTTAGTATGATGCGCCGAGCCCGGTGCATGCAAGACAGATGAAATGAATGCAAACATGTTATCATATTGTATGCTAATTGAAACATGCCCTAATCTAACCATCATAAGCGGGTAAATAAAAGGGAGAAAGACGTGGGGTTGGAAAACATACATCACACACACGCACACTTATTACAACATTGCCCTCGCGCAGAGGGTCCGAATAAATAATATACAGTCCCAAATGAATAATACAGTCCGAACAAATACAAAATCCTAATTAATTAACAAATTAAACTAGGAAAGTAGTAAACTAGCATGCAAGCAAGGGACTGCCTCGACTCTGCTCTGGATGATGAATGATGCATGTTCGGGTTGCTTGGCACGGAAATCCATCGCGATGCCCCAATGAGCCTCTGTTTGCAATTGATGCCGGAATGCTGTGCAAGGCTTTTGAAAGCTGCTAATTTCCGATTTGCTGCAACAGAGAGCAGGAAAGGGGCATGGCAATGTATTTTCACATATGTATGCTTGACTACTCTTCAGGGAGTGTAGTCCTCGATCCTCATGCCACCAATCACGCATATCGATACATGATGCCGAGGAGTCGATTTGCATGACTTAATATGAAATGAATGCACACATAAACACAATAAGACTGAGACTCCATCATGGATAATCCGGAGTGTCGGTGACTGGGAATTGAGACACGTTCCGTCACTCGAAGTACGAAACGTCCCTCGTTTCCCGTGCTCGAGCTAACTCCTATCCCAAGCACAATGCAATATGCATGACATGCATGAATACAACTAATATACAACCTAGAATGCACAATGCTATGAAATGGCATACACGATAAACGAGGTAACATGGCATACATGATGCGCTAACATACAACCTAGCATACACAATGCTATGGAATGAAATGGCATACACAATGCACAATGGACTTACACCAACATGAGTGGACCTCAGCTACACTCACATCAGTAGCCATTAGATGAAAATGAGACACTCGAAATGCGTGCACACATGTACGCAAACCGAGGACCAAGCCTAAGGCACAAACGCCACTCTAACAAGGCATGGCAAGGCATGAAATATGGCATACAAACATGCAAGTTTCAGCACTGAAATGTGATGCAAAATGATCTCCAAACATGGAAACATGGCACTCGATGCATGGAATGGCCCTGAAACACAAAACTAGGCATACGCATTGACCTATAGCTATACAAAACATGCATTATTTGATCATGAAGCATGAAGACAGATGCAAGACAGTCCCAAAACATGCATATTTCCAGTTTATAACAAGCCTCAAAAATGAATGCAAATAGGGCTAATCTATCATGCAAAAATGGCGAAACTCTGGCATATTTTATTCCATAAGAAGTAGGGTATGATAGTAAAAATCTCAAACACTTAGAATGCAAAGGAGTGAAATAAGCAAAAAGCCAGAGCTGTAATATCCAGAGTGGCCCCCCTTAATTGGCATCTAAAGGTTTTTCACAAAACTGGGAGCAAGCTTTATACACATGGCTTAGAATATATGGAGCTAATGTTATTTTCTTCCCCAAGCCAGAGCCTTAGCAAGGGGAGCAAACTCAGGCATAATCCTTTGAGAAGAAGTACAAAACAAGAATTTACAAAGCCAATACAAAAAAAAGGGAAAAGAACTCTCTGTCTGACATAGGGCCTTCCCTTGGGTTTTCAGAGTGTGCAAAATCACTGAAGGAGGAGTTCAAAGGAGGGATGGAAAAAGGCACATTAAGGTCGGGATAATCAGGACCGAAAGAAGTGCCAATGGGGGATAACCCCAAGAGATGGCATATATCCAGAATGGTAGGGGCCATCATACCGCATCGAAATTGGAAAAGATTAAAAGAAGAATTCCAAAAACATAATGCAGTAGGTATGAGGAAAGAGTCTTTAGGAATAGAAACCTGGCCAGTCAAAGGGCATCAAGGAGGCAGAGTTCCTGAAGGTCAAGTATCCTAGCGGGGACAACTAGATCATACCATTCTTCCCATTCAGGTCTCATTGTGGGCCAGCAGCGGTGGGGACCTTGACTACCTAGCAAAAGAGAAAACATGCAGCATCTCAGCCCATTTTTGCCAAAACAGATATGAGCGTAGCTGAATGACCGTGCTCTCTACCAAATTCTGCCCAAAAGTCCACCTGTAAACTGATATCCTCAGGTAAAACTGATTCCCAAATACTGATGCCCGCAGGCCTGATACCCAGACTTGCAAACTGTTACATGCATTCCTGTAGGGACACACCCTAAAAGCACATAGCAAGCAAGTGAGAGCCAAAACACCCCTATGTTGGGGTAGGGTTTCCCTGTCCTATTTTGTCACGAGCTAGGGTTTCACTACGCACGCAGCGGTTTCAAACAACCAATAATCGGGTAAGCAATCTATCCTAGCTTTGGAATGGACACTATGGATTCCGAATATGCACTAGGTCGAATGCTCAAAAAGGGTGCCCCGGTAAAATCGGGGTTTGTGTTCCCGTCGTGGCAGAGCCCGCAACTTGTCAGCCTTATGGCACACTTCTCGAAGTGAGCCTCCAGCAAACCATTCAGGAATAGCATACGGCAAACACGGTGTCCTAGGCGCACCAATGCAAATGCAATGCAAAGAAACACATAAGTGTAATCAAAACAATATATCATGAGTTCGAGTCAAGTTCTCTAAATCCCCAGCAGAGTCGCCAGAAACTGTAGACGTCCCCGAACGTCCCGGGAGGGAATCCCGTTTTGTTCGTTGGGTTCACTACAATTCGGACTCAAAAGTCACGGTCCTGTATCTAATCTCGCAGAGTGCCATGCAAGACCGATGAATCATCAAAGAGTCCAAATCTGGCAAATCGTTTTGGAAAACAAATTTTTAGAAAGAAGTGTCAAACATGGACTGCTTTGCCAGCTACAGAGTCGCCACCTAAATATTTTATTTTGGGAGAATTTAGGAAACCATGACTTGTGCCGAAGGCCACGTGTCCGTCATCACCAAAGTTGCCTCGGCTCGGGAACTTGGGTACGATTGGGGAAGGTCACTTCGTGAGCACCCCCGCTCGTCCGATTAAAGATCGGCCTCTATTAACCATGATATTGAGTTTTGAAAACATTATGCATTCTTATTCCGGTTATTAGCCTAGATTTACTACGTGATGCGCACAGGATACAAGTATAAACTGGATCGCCTAAATTAGAACAACACATCTCATGTTTGTTTATTTTAAAAATGGTTTGATGGTGCTACCCACAAGTAGGCTAAGATGTGGATTTGCCACCCTCGGGTGGGCTTAGAAAACGTGATGGTTTGCCACTCTCAAGTGGGCTTAAAACTCACAGTCAATGCATTATTCCAATTCAGATAATCCAACCTTCACCCACAGGCATTCAAGCAGTTATATCACATAAGCAAATAGCCTCATGGCAAGCATGCTATCATGTGAGAACTGAGGTTCATGCAAGGATGCTAAAAAATGACATCCATTCGAGTAGTTTTGGGACTCGCAGCTAGTTTGAATCTGGAACTTGAACAAATGGATGTGAAGACAGCATTTCTCCATGGTGATCTGAAGGAAGAAATTTACATGGAGCAGCCAGAAGGTTTTGAAGTCAAAGGGAAAGAAAACTTAGTCTGCAGATTAGGAATGCAACTACAATAGGCTCGGCTATTCTAAAGATGGCATGTGAAATGCTACAACTAACAAGTATTTAGCTCGGAATTGAAATACAATGCAGTTAGTATGATGCGCCAAGCCCAGTGCATGAAAAACAGATGAATGAATACAAACATGCTATCATAAGTATGCTAATTGAAACATGCCCTAAACTAACCATCATAAGCTGGTAAATAAAAGGGAGAAAGACGTGGGGTTGGAAGACATACATAGCACACACGCACACTTATTACAACAATTAGCCCTCTCTCGGAGGGTCTGAAAGAATATTACACGACCAAAATGGATTAATAACTCACAGCTAATTATTACACAGTTCTAGCTAGTTAACAAATCAACTAAGTAAGCAATAAACTAGCATGCAAACTATGTAGAATGGACTGCCTCGGCTCTGTTTTGGATGACGATGGATGCATGCATGCTTGAGTCGTCTTGTCGGTAAATTCCATCGCGCTGCCTCGCCTCACCCTTGTTTGCAATTGATCTCAGAAACTTGCACAAAGCTCCAGAAGGCTGAAACTCCACCTTGGGAAGGCCACCGACCAGTTATTAGCATGAGAGACCACCTGCCGACCACCCTTTGTGGTGG
The DNA here is from genome assembly GCF_004153795.1 of Camellia sinensis. Lineage (NCBI taxonomy): Eukaryota > Viridiplantae > Streptophyta > Magnoliopsida > Ericales > Theaceae > Camellia > Camellia sinensis. The sequence continues at coordinate 1,712,875 of NW_021024778.1, read as the reverse complement.
AGACCAAAGAGGGTGGTCAGCCTGCCAGAAAATCTGGTCGGTCGACCAGTTTCCACCTCTGGTTTCTGGTTTTTTTTCTGTAAGAAAGTCAAGAGAGGGAAAAGGCAATGTATTTTCAACAAATGTGTACATAACCACTCTCCCTATCATTGCACAAGTTTTAGGGAGTGTAGTCCTCGATCCTCGTGCCATCAATCACGCATCTCGATGCATAATGGCCGAGGAGTCGAATTGCATGACTCAATGTGAAATAAATACACATATAAACACAACAAGGCCTAAACTCCATCATGGGTAATCCGGAGTGTTGGCGACCGAAAATTGAGACATGTTTCGTCACTTTGAGTACAAAACGCCCCTCGTTTCCCGTGTTTGGACTAACCCTACTCCAAACACAATGCAATGAGATAGCATACACAATGCGACTAACGTGCAACCCTAAATGCAATACAACCTAATCATGCTAGCATGCAAGGGATGATATGAACACATGCAACCTAGCATACGCAATGCAATGGACTAAAATGGCATACACAATGCAAGAGCTATATGGCATACACAATGCAAGAGCTATATGGCATACACAATGCACACATACGAAGATGGACATACACAAAGGCATAATCAAAGCATACACAATGCGATGGTCAAACATGTAACAACATGAACCAAATGGCATACACAATGCAAGGTGGACTTAAACCAATATGAGTGGACCTCAGCCACACTCAAATCAATGGCCATGTGATGAAAATGAGACAACCGAAATACATGCAAACATGCACGGATGCAAATGATCGACCCTAAGGCACAACATGTAACTCTAACAAAGCATGGAAAGGGATGACATATGGCATATAATGACACAAATTCCAGCTTTGAAATAGCATATAAGATGGTCCCGAAACATGCAAACGACTCAAACAATGCATGCTAGATGGCCCGGATACCGAAACTAGTGAAGTGCGTTACACTAGAGGTACACCAAGCAATGCACAAATGGAAAAACCACCCCCAAACAGACCCTAGGTAGGTCCAAGACAGTGGGAAAATGGCCTAAAATGATGGCTCAAAGTGCACGAAAATGAAGCTCATTCAATGGTCCAAAAACGAGGCATTTATGCACAACTCTCAAACGCATTTAAAAGGTGAAAAACATGACAATATGGCATGCATGTAAGCTCTGAAATATGATGTGTAATGGCCTTAAAACATGAAAACACCTCAGCATATGCATGTAATAGACCTCGAAACTCAAAGCTAAGCATGGATATTGAACTACAAGCATGCAAAATAAGCATCATTCGACCATGAGACCCAAAAACAGAGCTGAGGCAGTCCAAAATATGCACAAAATCAGTTTAAGGCATGGCCAAAAAGTGCTAACATGAAGGGCCAAAACAACATGCAATATAGGCTGGTGAGCATGGTTTACACTACATGTATATGAAGCACGTGAGGGGCCACCAAACCAGCCAAAAACAGAAACATGCCATGCCAAATAATGCCCAAAAACCCACTGAAACTCAGTCAATGCATGCAAGAATGATGTGTCCCTTTGAAAGGCCAATAAGGGGGTTATTCTACACATGCATAATAGACATTCAACATGGAAAAACCACCTCTGGACAGAGATTATGACAGCCCTAAAACTCACTGAAAAGGGCCTGAAATTAGTCTAGGAAGCATGCAAGTGAAGGCCCCTTTGAAAGGCCTTGAAGAAGATTACTCTACACATGAATAATAGACATCTAATATGGCAAAACCACATCTGGACAGAGGTCATGCAGGTCACAAAACTCATCAAAAATGGCTTGGAGCATGGCTTTGAAACATGCGAATAGGGGCTCCTTTGGAAGGCCAAGAAAGCTAGCAAAGAGAACAAAGAGTGAGAGGGTCACCCCTCTCTGATTTTGAGGCTCAAAGACACATGTTAGCCACTGAAAATTCACTGGATTTCAGTGGCTAAAAGGCCAAACCAAGGCCGACACAAATGCTCTAAAGCATAGCCCAAAACATGAGGAAATGAAGCATGCAAGGGGGTAGGTGATCCCCAACAGAAAAATGGTCTTAAACAAACATGTTTAGAAGCTCAAAATTTTTTTTTTCCAGTTTACACCAAGGCTCGAAAATGCTTGCAAGTTAGGCTAAAAGATGAATCAAAATAGTGCTACAAAGAGGGAAATAGAGAGTTACCCTTGTAAAGCAGACCTCCAGCAACTTCTGGACCAATGTAGCAAGTCTTCAACCTCTAAAAATGAGCTCCAAGGTGCTTGGATGGATGATGGAGAGGTTAGGCTAAGAGGTGTAGTGCAATGGTGCAAGAACAATGGACTTTTGGGGCTAAAATGGAGAGAAATAGGGAGGGAAGTGCATGTATGCCTTGAAGCAAAATTCTCAACCCTAGCAATGGAAGAGGGCCCTTCCCTTTATAGAGGAGAAGATCTAAAGCTTCTCAAAGAAGCTTAAAACCTAGCTTAAACATCCTCCATATATGGAGGATGCATTCTGAGGCTTCCAGCTGGCACAGCTGGCTTCAACTCATTGAGACAAAAAAGCAAAAGGCTGGCCGACTAGTTCAGGTGGTCGGTCGACCACTCCCCCTGGTCGGCCGACTAGGGGTCAAAAGGTTCAAGCTGAAAATGTGGTCGGCCTATCCATATTGGTGGTCTCCTAGGTGAATGCAGCTCAGTGGTGGTATGGGAGACCAGAAATTGTGGCTCAAAAGTGAGGGTGACCAAGGGGTCAAAAGAGTCAAGCAAAAAAAGGTGGTCGGCCTACCAAGATTGGTGGTCTCCCAGGTGAATGTAACTCAGTGGTGATATGGGAGATCAGAAATTGTGGCCCAAAAGTGAGGGAGACCACCTCTCTAACAAGAAAATCGGGCGGCGAAAAGAAAAGTGGTCTCCAAGAAGAAAAGGTGGTCTCCCACCATAGTACCACCTTCCTAACAAAGAAACTAGGGTCCATGCCAAAAATGAACCCACACCGATACAAAACGAAGGTTTGGGGGCCAAAACGCGCCGCCGAGTGCCCCGAAAACTGACTGTTAAGCATCGAAAGTGGCGTGCGACCACGAAGGTGGTCTCCCGGGCCACAGTGTCCCTCTAAGGAGAGGAAACAAGGTGTGTGCCAAAAACCAGAGCAAACGAAGGTAGTTAAGCGGTCCTGAACCGAGGCATACGGCCGACGGCTCTGAAAACCGGAAACTGGTCTCCAAATGGGAAAAAATGGCCTACGACCACGAAACGTAGCCTACGGCCACTGAGAGATGGTCTACTAGACCTCTCCCTCCCTTCAGGAAAAAAAAACAGAGAAAATAGGACCTGGTTCGCAAACTGAGGCAAGGCACAAAAAGGTTCCGAAGCCCGGAAGCAAGGCTCTCAGCCGAGACTTTTCAACCTCAGAACGAGCACAATATGCAACATCACCGAGCGCTCAGTTGGTGACGTCTGAGTCTTAAGGTCGGTCAAAAATGGGGTGTCTACAGCCACGTTCGAGCGAGACCCCTGTTTTCAGCAAATTTTGAAAAGTGTTTTAAAGTACATCTTTGCATCCTCATCCCATCCTAGGCATTACTAAGTCATATTTAAGGCATCTTGATGAGGATATTGATGTAGAACCTCACCAAGTCAAGTTAGGGGTAAGTCACTAATCCCAAGTGTGTAACTTAATGTGTGTTCGTTCTATTACTGTGTAGGGTTGGCATCCGAGGACGCTCATTAGCTTGCCTGCAGCCCAGTGCTCTGTGAGTAACAATGTTATAAAGATATGTTCAATTAAGATTATTTCTGAATAATCTACTGTACTGTTTTCTGCAGAGAATCTGTTTACTAAATGAAGGCTTGTCCTATTTTATGAACTGTACTCGTGGCATCTATAACAACTTACTGTTACTGTTACTGTTACTGCTACTGTACTGTTACTGTACCGCTACTGTCACAGAGATCTCTGTCGGTTCCAATACTTGGAACCAATACTGTATACTGTTCTGATGGCCATCAACTGATTGTTTGGTCTGTTAAGACCTACTGTACTATTTTGCTATTGGATGTACCACATATGACTGCTATGGTTTCTAAGTGACTGATATGACTGTTTAATTACTGAAAGGACATTCATTCTTAACCTCTTTGCACAGTTGTGATTCACTGGACTTTAGTTCACTATTTATATTTATATGTAGGTGTCCAAGCACCGGATCGATGCTAGGAGCGTCAAGCTAAGCTCTTGTTTTGTCAAGCCAACCGTCGTGCCTCACTTCGAGATTCCCAGTCTGTTCAAGCTAAGGCTTTTTTGGGGTGTCTCAGTTTCACCCTTTGTTTCTGTTCTGTAATAAATGTTTAAGACTTGACTGTACAGCTACGGTGAAGGGATTTGGTCCCTAACCTAAATGTTTTGTGTATCTGAGATGTATATATGTTTTGTTTATGAGTGTGGTTTGTTTATAAAAGTCTTTTTGCATTCAGACTGTCACAGCTCATTGGACATCTTTTATTTACTGTTTGGCTTCCACCAGCCTCTTACTCTGTATTACTGTCGTTACCATTAAGCAGGCCTTTGGTAATTACAGATTACTGGTCGATTACGATACTAAACCCATAGGGGCGGGTTTGGGTCGTGACACGAGGGTATAAGGTAGGAAGCTGAGCAAGGGCCTCTCTGAAAATGGGTCCAAGTACGTACTCTCCTTGAGCATAACAACGAGGAATAAGAATGTATCCTTGAATAGCACATTGTTCATCAGCTTTGTATTTTTCCTATTTCTCATTGATGAGTCTCCTTAAAGCTACAGAGGGACTCACACGCTCAACGGGTTGCACTTTCAAAGAAGCTATTACTGAAGAGGTGAAAGAGGAAGGTGGATGAGAAGTGAAAAGTTGCAGACAAGATCAAAAGGGAGAGAAATGACATATTGGACAAGTAGATAGGTAAAATACGAAGGAAATGGGTTTTTAAACCTTTATGCCCAAAAGTTACCAAAACGAGCTAAGTGGGTCAGGTGGATTCAAAATGATTTTTTCATTGTTTGGGTCCATGTGAAATTAAAACCCTTATTTTAAAATGTGGAAAGGTCCTAAAATTAAAATGAAGAGAGTCTCTGGAGGGAAACATATATTGAATATCCAGCTTGGCAACGTGTAGTTGGCTTCTAAGTCTTCATAGATCTTTAAAATAAGAGGCTGGCTTCAAAGCCTGATTGTCAAATGGTTAGCTAAGACTTCAAGAGCAAGCAATTGACTTTGAAACAGGTATCGCGTCCCAAATTCAAGAGTAATTGGGATTAATTTGGTTCAAAAGACTTGAATGCATGCTTTTAGACTTTCAATGAAGGATGAAGTCCTTCGAATGAGCCTTTTGTAAGAACATGGTTCATGCTTGATATTTTGAACTTTGAAGTGAACAAACATTACAAAACCAGTATTTGGTTAAGTAGTGAAGAAACTCAAAAAGAAACTCACTCTTTGAGAGTAAGCGGGGTAAGGAAAATTCTATACTTCGAACCACGTAGATTGTGTTTCGAAACAAAATTGGTTAATTCAAAGCTATTAGTTAAACAAGAACAGATTATGTTAACCATATAATTGGAATGTAAAGCAAAGGCTGCCTTTCTTAAGAGAAAATTCCACACTTTGGAAGTATTTGAGCTAGGCTTCAGAGCAAAATTGGTTGATTCAAAGCTTCTTTGAACATAATAAGGAGTCAAGTCACATCAACCATACAATTAAGCATACAATTATTATATAAAACTAGATCGTGACAGATGAAATTTGAAAAGCCCAGTTTTATTGATAATTAATATTTACATTGGGAAGGCTCATTTTGCTACATTCTCAATTTCGTAAAAGTAAGGAATGGACAAAGTTACAAGATCATGAAACTTAGTCTAGCAAAACTCAATAAATGTATACCCTTTTGCTAATATATCTTCTATCCTATCCAAATTTGGTTTATCTAATTGGTGAGCCCTTAATTGGAAAAAGAGTTGTTGGGCTTTCATTTCAAATTCTATTTGCTTAAGAGCCTTCTCTGTCTCATCTATCTCCTTTTCCTCATGTGCTTCGCCTATAATGGCATCTTCTCCATACTCTATGTCTTGGTTTTTGAAGTTCTTATATTCTTTGAGGAGATTCTCTGCCTCGTACTGAATTTGGATTTGAGAGAAAAGGTTTCATCCAGTACTTCACTGGTAGTAGAAGCATTGATGTGCCAATTGAGTAGGAGGGGAAGTTGATCCAAGAAAGCATAAAGCTTTGCATGGGCTACAGGGTTAAGGAGATGGCTGCGAGAAATAATGTCACAAGCCCATAACAGGTTCTTGTGTGGGATATCATCTCGCAAGACTTCGAAGGAGAAATGGGAGAAAGTAGCAAGCAGGGTCTGAGCCCTATATTGTTGGTAAGCAGTTAGAGGAACTAGAGCTTGATAAGGAGTGAAGCATTGACTCTCGAAGAGGGTGAGCCTCAATTCCTCAATCCAATTTGGATTGGAGGGCAGGAAAGGAGCAATGAGAGCCTCTCTGAATGAAAATAGGAATTCAGGTTTGTTCACACTCAAGCCAATCAGAGGAGCAGAGTTTTTCTTTTTTGGCTAGGAGTGCAGGATTGATTCCTAAGGCTTCATCAAGGTATGGAGTCCTTCGCACCATTTGAGATAGCAAAGTAGAAGTGTATCATGCTGAAAGCAAGTTGTCCTCAAGGCTACATAGACGGTCGAAGGGAACGTATGGATACACTACAGAGCTGCGCATGGAAGGGTGGATTGTAAGAGGGTCATCGAATTCAGGAAATCGATGATGAATGAGCTCCCTCATCTGATGTTGAGTAGGAGTAGGCCAAGCTTCCCAGCCAGAAGTGTTAGAAGAAGAAGAAGCAGCAGCCTTATCCCATGTAGAAGGTTTTGTGGTAGAAAAAGAGCTTCTAATATCTATTGTTGCAAAATCTTGGTCTAGAGAATTGTGAACAATAGGTTCTTGGTCCAAAGGTCGATAATTTGCAAAAGCTTGTATGACTTGGATAAATGGAAGTGGATAGGTGTGACTAATAAATGCATAAAAGTTCTTTCAAGGAAAAATATCATTATCTAACAACTCTTCGTATGCTTGATCTATGTAAGAAAAGGTTTGCCTGACCATGAGAATTATATCAGCCTTTTCGAATGCTCAGATAGTGCGAGATGTTCAAGGCATAGAAGAGAATTTAATGCAGTGCAAATACTGCAATAATGGACGATGGCTGCATTTTAAAGAAGATGCAAAGCCCATGCACGTCCTAGGATGTGGGTAAAGTGCCTTGATCCACTAATATCACGAAGTATTGGGTATATTAGTGCAGGGGGTATTGTTGGCTATATAATTTGTAAAAGTCAATCACAGTTCAATACGTGGCACGAAGAGGTCAATTTAGGGAGTTAATATAAGTTGCCAACCAAAGTAAGACACGTGTTTGTCCGTATTGGTAATAATGGATCTGCGTAGCACTGGAACAATCAAGGGATACAAGGTGATGTGGCCTAACAGTTACTCACTAAGTTTAAATTCAAAATTAGGAGGGAAGCCTAACTGCAAGAGTGGCATAGTGGGATTGACTGTGAAAGAACAAGTTCAGCAATCATGGGAGGATATTTTGACGGTTGGAAGCCCACTTTGACAGTTATCATTGAAAAGTATAAGTAGCAGAGAAGGCCCCAAAATAAAGGACCCAGACTCAGATCAAAAAACCAGTTTATTTACTTCGTTTTTCCTTCCAGTTTTTACAGTTCTTTACAATTCTGCACTTCAATTCCTATACTGAACTTCATTTCCTAGGAGTAGTTTCAAATAACTTGTTGTTGTAAACCTTTACGAGATTAGGTCAGATCATTGTAAGCTTTTCATTTTACTTAATGAAATTTAGATTCTGAAATTGCTCTTCACTTGTTATTATTTACTAAATTCTCCTAAACAAGCCACCAGTAAAAGTCCTCTTCATTGAGGCTGAAAGAACTATAACACAATCATCTGATAATTGGTTGGCAATTAACATTTTGTAAGGACTAATTGATCCTTGCTGGCACGCTTAAAATTACATTATTAACCTTCGAAAGCTAAAAAGCCAACACCACTATATTGTTTTCAAATTTATAATGCTCCACTTGCTCAATATCTTAATAAATTTATACATTATTAATTGGGTAAATTATAATTTAACCCACTGTAGTTTACCCAAAAAACATGGAGCCCCCCTATGATTTCATTTGTAACACTTAAACTCCCTAAACTTCATACCAAAGTGCAATTTCGGACGGAACCGTTTGTTTTAACAAAGCGTGTGTTGCACGATCATAAAACCAAAATTTCCCCCCCTCAACCACACTAGATAATTCCTTACCTTCTTCTTCTTTCCAAGTTTTTTGAAAACCCAAGATGTTGCTTCTCTCTCTAAAATGCTTTTCTCTCTCTCTCTTTCTCTCTAGCTTATCTCCCTCATTTCTCCATCTTTCTTTTTCATTTTTGTTTCATTATTCTTCTAAAATCTATGTCTATCATTCTCTTAACTCAAATAAAGTTAACCCATAAATTAAAATGTACGTCTATCATTCTCTACCATGGCAACCACCATTATCCTTCATTTTCTCTTTATCATTATAGACACACATACATTATATACATAGGTATACCCAATTAACTAAGCCCAGACCCAAATTGTAATGGTGGCTACCACCATGGGTGTCGTGAAAGGGAAAGGTGGTGGGTGGTGGGTGTTGGTTGAGCGGAGGAGATGGGATGAGGTTGGTGGGTGTTTGCAACTATGGACTATTTACAAAAAGTTATGGTTTTGTTGTTGAAAATACATTGCCTTTTTCTACCATTGTTTGATGTTCATTGAAGTTTCTAAAAACTGACTTCACTTTTCTATTTAGAGAGGTTCTTGAGCTAGAAAAATGCTTGGAGATTTATGGTTTTGGCTCAGATAGGCTTTTAAATAATATGAGTTGGAGTGTGAGATGAGGTAGGAGGGTGGACTATCAAGTATGGAGTTAAAAAAATATGAAGTGAGGGCATGTACATACATGTTCATACAACTATATATATATATATATATATGGAATGATTAGAGATTAGAAAGCACATATACACCCCTTTCTCCACCCAAAGGGTTCTTGAATATTAGATATAAAAGAAAATGAAATCATAAACTTCTCCTTCCTGTATATATATACATGTTTTTTTTTTTGTTTTGTCCATATATATAGAATGACTAGAGTTCAGAAAACACACATACACACCCAAATCCATATCCAAATCAAAATCCAAGACCACCAAATAACTTCTCCACCCAAAGGATTCTTGATTATTAGATATTTAAGAAAATGAAATCATAGGCTTCTTTTTTCTGTATATATATATATACACATGTTCATATTTATGTTTCTCATTCTCTCTCTTCTTTCCCCCTTTTTCTTTTTTCTTTTTTGTTTTTGATCAAGCATTGTACAAAACGATATCGTTTTGTGCATTTCTGTTACGTCCGTCAGAAATTACATGTCATAAAGTCTAAGAGTTTAAGTGTTACAAATGAAATTATAAGGGGCTCTGTATTTTTTGGGTAAACTATAGGGGTTAAATTATAATTTACCCTTATTGATTTATATACACACAAATTATAAAACAAGTGATGAATTTTAAGTAGTTTTTAATTATTTTTATTTGAGTAATTCAAAATTTTAATAGAACCGACTTGATTGGATTTTCCATATAATATGATTTATCCTATTCATTTCAGTTTGGCCCCTTCACTTTTGCCATCCTACCTAAGAACACCATCAAATCAAATTTTAGATAAGTGAGAAGCAATTTTCATTTTATTACTTACTCCATTTTAATCCATCCAAATCCATCTGTTTTCCGCTTTTATAAACTAGTCTAGACCTCCAAAAATCAACTATTGATAACTTAGTTGAGTATTGTTGGCTTCATTGCCACTTTATAACAACATTCAATAATCATAGGAATTTTTATCTTTTTTATGGATGATGGAATTTTTTAGGGTTGTAAATGAAAAGCAAAATGTAATGTTCCTCCATTTGGTTTTGGGATTTGGTGCCAAATTCAAGTTGGCAACCTTGTGCAGAGCACTTTCGTGATCTTTATATACCCCAATTTTCGTCTAAATTATAGTATTTAAGTATTTACTGCTAACTCATATAAAACGTTGAAGCTATTGAGCATTTATAAGGGAATAGTTAAATAAGATTTGTTAGGTATTTTAGCTAACGTAAGTCTAATTTCGAGTTCCAATGGGTTAGCTATTGGGCTAGCTACTTTATCATCCTATTTTTTTGGTGGCTACAATTGAAAAGTCCCAGAGACTCTCCAAACAATTATGTATGTATATATTTTAGATTTTTGTATATTTATGTCTTGGATTTGGGATTTTATATTATATATATGTGTGTGTGTATATGTAGCAATTTTATATGTTCTTTTAATTCTGTTTGATGAATTACATAATAACTTATTTCGTAGTTTGTATTTTTTTTTCTCCTCATTCTACAGGTTTTGTATGTTTGTATGGGCAAATTTATTATTATTGCAAATTTATATTAGTAAAATATCAACAATTAGTATTTTTTATTTTAAAAATTAATTAAGTTAGTTTAAATAATTAGTTAAAATAAAGAGCGTGGTTGGAGACCACAATAGCTAAAGTAATTAGGTAAAATAAAGAGTGTACTTTTTTTGTACTTTAACTAGTGAAAAGTAGAGAGTGTGGTTAGAGTTAGAGAGAATTTTATTATATATTATAAGGTAAATTATATATTGTTTTCTTTTTTATATTTGGTTATTTTTTAACTTTGGCCCTTCAAGTTTTTTTTTTTTCTCACTTTTGTCCTATATGTTTTAAGTTTTTTTTCTAATTTAATCTCAAAATTAACTTCTATTCAAAATTAGATAGAAAATGTCACATTAATTGTCACATGACATAAAAAGATATATTATTATATTAGGGTTTGAATTTATATTAAAGATGTGAATTGCGTATTACAAAATATTTTTATACCATGCAGTTGTCAATTTGTCATATTTTGTTTAGTTTTGGACATAATTTATTTTTAAAAGTAAATTAAAAAGATTTGAAAAAAAAAAAAAAACTTTAGAGGCCAAAATAAAAAATTGATCAAATATAAAAAGGGACAAAGTATAATTTACCCACTATTATATTCTCAACAATTAATCAGAAAGTTTCTCATCCTAGATAAAATGTGAAGAGCATTTTAGATTTTATAGTCAGAATCTCAGAATTGGCCATTGAACATGGATGTAGTTAGAAGAATCGCATTCTATCTGTCCAAAGAATGTTATACTCTATCTGTCCAAAGAATCACATTATTGAAATGAGATGTAATGGAATAAATGGTGATTTCTTAGCTTTTTTATAGGATAATTATTCCTTTAAATTGGTGAAAGGTAATTTCATTTGTAATGCATTTGTCATTATTTTTTTAATCGAACCAAACACAAAAATATATATTATGATGAAATCCATCATGCTTTATTCCAGTAAACACTACAGTCCCCCTTCTTCCATGGTTGTAACGCCGTGAAATAAAAGACAATAAACTATCCATCATATTCCTTAAATAACAACACATGTATAAGTAATTATCTTTCATTCATTCCAATTGAGTTTACAAAAGAATAACATATGCAAATATACATTCACAAATCTATCCCTGAATCTATAGCATATGTTACATAATAGAATGAACATCAAACAAACGAGAAATACGCTAAAGGCTTACCGTTTTCAGTGCTTGGTTACAACAAAATAGATTTTGAATCTAATACAGTTAAAGCCCTAAGTTGATACAGATACATACAACAAAATAAACAAAAAGAATTTATTGTTTCCAAGTCCTCCCAAGCTATTGCCATAGCAGAGGCATATCATTGACACTTGAAAATGGTTTTCCCACATAGGGTGAACCAAAAGCCAGTAGAAATAATCCAACACAATATATAAATCTTAACAAACATATAAGGTGAATACATATGCAATACTCATGCCAAAACATTTACATTTGCTCTTTCCAAAACCATGCAATACCAAGTTTATATCTCTATACATGATATCATTTCCTTTACACTAAAAAACAAGGCAATGAATACAATACTGTGAATCTCTAGGACTTGTCTGCAAGTAGACTATACAAGTACTACCCATTTGTCATTTTTACTGGTATTAATCAGAAGGCTCGACATTTATCCGCGAGGGTTTCTGGTCTTTCACGAAGGATACACAGGGCAACTTAATATCATGACTACACTGCTACCCAGATTCACCAAGGTATTCACCTCTTTTTCTCATAACAACAATATTTCCAAATGTATTGAATATGCAACAATCCTCAATGCAATGGATGAGAAAATAATTTCAAAAATTCTCATGCAATCTCTACAACAATCATAACTATCCTCCACCGATAGCTCAAAATAGATATCTCTAAACAAATAATTAATTTCCGTAAAGATAAACTTTTCAAATTTTAAAATGTAAGTGGTAGTTCATATCCAACTCTACCATCCCCATCAATATCAATCCAATTTCACATTTCCAACACCAATTCTATTTATTTATATGAAATCGATATTTGATAAAATTTGGGCAAATCCCATTTTCTTCCAAAATCAACTCTACGTATTGAAACCAACCATTTTATCACAACACAACCTCATTTCTAATCCCACAACCATTTTCAAAAATCCATTTGAAAGTCCCTCTTTTGATTTTTAAACCAAAACCCTAGGTTTATTAAAAAATCTCGAAATCACAATATTGTTTTAGAAATACCAAATAACTAAATTAAAAATCATAAGAAAGTGTGGAGAATAAGAAGACCCAAAGGAGAGATGGGCAGAACTCAACGAAACCGAAAACGCGAACTTCACTGATTAAAACGAACCCTTCAACGTGCTCTCTCATTTTAACAATGGGACTAGGGGGTAGAGATGGGTGGATCAAGGTGTATTTAGAGCCTAGAGGTGATTTCTAGAGAGAGATAGTAGATTTGAGATTTAGAAAGAGAGAGAGAGGTGTGAAAATGTGACTCAAAAAGTGAACTTTACCACCTAATATACGCACAGACTGCTCGAAGAAATAGTCGCTCGAGTGACCAGACATAACAAGTGAGACTGCTTGAGCATAGGAATTGACCGCTGGAGCAAAGAATACAAACTCCTAGAAGTTTTATAGATAGAGGACCACTGCTTGAGCTCAAGAACGACTGCTCGAACCAACACTACTAGAGCGCAAGAAAGAACGCTCGAGCGAAGAATACCATCTTGCAGTATCTCTATAGACCTACAAAAGTATTGGGAGTTCACAAAAACTACTCAAGTGCAGGAATCACCGCTCAGCGAAGAGACAAAATTCTGGGCAACAACGATTTTGAAAAACAAGCTAACAACCTGTTCCAAATGCAACCGAGACACTCTAATAACCAAAATCAATGAGGAATAAGGAGAAACAAAGCATGAACGACCATATAAGACAATGAGACCCGGATCCAGAACATCAAACAGGTTGGGTCTAAACCAAAATCGCTATAACTTCTCTCTCTTAAGGAATTTTGTCCCCGAAATTTGAATGAGACAATAAAATCATGCTTAAAGCAAATACAACAATGATAGTAAATCAAATTTAACACTATGACCCATCCACCGGTCATTCATTCTCATCACCATGATAAACACATGCTCATTACTGAATATACAATTTGCATTTCCAAAACATATACAATGTTTCTATTACATTAACATAACAAAGTTTTCAATATATGTTCAAACATCAACAAATAGGTCCGGATACTTCTCACAAATTTCTAACTCACGCTCCCAAGTTGATTCTTCAACCCCACGATGTCTCCACAACACCTTTACCATTGGAATTGTCTTGCCTCATAAGACTTGGTCCCGTGTATCTAAGACTCTTACTGGCCTCTACTCATACAAGGCATTCTCATGTACCTCTAACTCAGTGCAATCCAACACGTGTGATGGATCTAGCTCATACTTCTGGAACATACAAATATAAAACACGTCATGAACCCTGGAAAGCTATAGCGGCAAGACTAAACAATAAGTTACCTCCCCAATCCGCTCTAGTCTAGGAGACAACATTTTGCTCTTCCCAAACTTCATCAAACCCCGCCTAGGTGATATCTTCAAGAAGACGTGATCTCGTACCTCAAATGATAGTGGTCTCCTCTTATGGTCAGCGTAGCTCTTCTGGCGACTCTAAGCCGTAACCAACCTTTTATGAATAAGCATAACCTTTTTCATCGTTTCCCAGACTAACTAGGGACCTATCATAGGTGCATCACTCACCTCGGCCCAACATATAAGAGATCTACACAGTTGGCCATACAAAGCCTTAAAAGGTGCCATGCTAATGCTCGCCTAAAAACAATTGTTGTAGGCAAAATCCACTAAAGGCAAGTGCCTCTCTCACGACCCCTTAAAGTTGAGAACATAACCTCGAAGCATATCCTCTAGGAACTGAATAGTACGCTCTGAATGCCCGTCAGTCTGAGAATGATAAGCGGTGCTAAACGTCAACTTAGTGCCCAAGGCATTCTATAGGCTCTGCCACAATCGAGCCAGAAAATGCGGATCTCTATTCGAAACAATAGTCACAGGGACCCCATGAAGTTGAACAATGTCCCTAACGTACAGGTCAGCAAGAAAATCTACCGAGTCACTCGTGTGCATAGGTATAAAGTGCGTAGACTTAGTTAACTGATCAATAATCACCCAAAAGGCATCATTATCCCGTTGAGTCTTTGGAAGACCCACAACAAAATTCGTCGTGATATGCTCCCACTTCCACTTGGCTATAGTCAAGGGTTGCAACAAACCCACCGGCCTCTGATGCTTGGCCTTCACTTGTTGACAAGTAAGTCACCTCGATACGAATACGGCTACATCCTTCTTCATCTTCTTTTACCAAAACTGGGGACTAAGGTCATGATACATCTTTGTGCCTCCCGAATATACTGCAAGGCGAGAATAATGAAACCGTGGGAGTACCTCCTTCTTGCAAGACTCTAGCATGAAAAGACAGTCGAGATATCTAACACTCGAGCCAAAAAACACATTCAAGCCCTACTCTACCTTCCCACTAAAGATCTTCTCCTGGAGGGTTTCTACCTCAAGATCACCCCTCTGTGCCTCTATAACTCGGCTCACACGTGTAGGTTGTGCAACTACAGTAAACAAGGTAGTTGACTCGACAAACTTGCAAAGATGCAAGTCGAACTCACCAATAGTGGGCAACATCTCCCATTCCCAGATAGCAATACTCGCCACACTACTAAAGGATTTTCTACTCAAGGCATCGACCACTATATTGGTCTTTCTCGGATGTTAGTGCAACTCAAAATCATAATCCTCCATAAACTCCATCCATCTTCTCTGCCTCAAATTTAAATCTTTCTGTGAAAACAAATTCTTCAAACTCTTATAATCAGAAAAGACCTCAAATCTATCACCATACAAGTAATGCCTCCAAATCTTCAAGGCAAAGATCACCGCTGTTAGCTCTAGGTCATGAGTAGGGTAGTTTCTCTCGTGCGCTTTCAACTGACGTGAGCCATAGGCTATTATTTTTTCCTCTTGCATCAAAACACAACCCGAACCTTCCCAAGCCGCATCACAATACACTAAGTGGCCCAAACCACTCTCTGGAATAATCAACACTGGAGCAATGGTAAGTCTAACCTTAAACTCTTGGAACGACTTCTCACAAGTCTCATTCCACACAAACTTGATTCCCTTTCTCGCCAGTCTAGTCAAATGTGAGGCTAACCTAAAGAAATCCTTCACAAAACGATGATAATACCTGGCTAACCCCAAGAAACTAGGAATCTCAAAGGAATTCTTAGGTTTTTCCCAATCTTACGCTGCCTCAATCTTAGACGAATCTACAATCATCCCTTCCCCAGATACCACATGGCCTACGAACTTTACTTCTTTCAATTCACACTTCCCGAACTTAGCATACAACTTGTGGGCTTTAAGAAACTCAATCACAACTCGCAAGTGTACCTCGTGCTCCTTCTTAGAGGGTGAACAAATCAAGATGTCATCAACAAAGCTGACTACAAAGCGGTCTAAGAACTTAAGAAAGATTCGATTCATCAAATCCATAAACAAGACCAGTGCGTTGGTTAACCCAAAAAGCATCACTAGGAACTTGTAATGGCCATACCGCATACAAAATGTTATTTTTTGGATATCCTCCTCCTTCACTCTTAATTGGTGATAACCCGATCTCATGTCTATCTTATAAAAACAACAAAACCCCTTCAACTAGTCAAACAAATCATCTATATGAGGCATTGGGTATTTGTTCTTAATAGTTACCCAGTTCAATTTCTGATAATCAATACAAAGTCGCAATGTAGCATCCTTCTTCTTGGCAAAGAGAGCAGGTGCTCCCCAAGGCAATGTACTAGGGCGGATAAAGCCTTTATCTAACAATTCTTAGAGTCGAATCTTCAACTCACTTAACTCGGGGGGTGCAAATCTATACGGTGCCATGGAAATTGGCGTTGCACTAAGTACTAAATCAATAGAGAACTCTATCCAACGGTGAGGTGACAAACTAGTGAGATCCTCGGAAAGATGTTCGGGTATTTGCAAACTACCCTCGGCAACTCAACTTGGACCACATCACTCTCAACAGCCAATAATATAACAAGAATGAGACTAAGCACACCTCGACCACACGGAACACACTAGCAACAAAGCTCTATCAACCTGGTCTCCCAAGAAATAAAAGCAGTCACCACTCAAGGTACATACAGTCACTCTCTGAAAATAACAATCTATAACAGCCCAATAAGATGACAACCAATCCATACCCAATATAACATCAAAGCTCAACATATCAATCAACACAAATGCAAAAGAAAGTCGGTGACTGGCAACCTCTATCTCACAACCCCAACACCTCTGGTCCAACACAACCATAACACCGACTGGTGAATCTACCCTGAGTGAAGATGCTAACCGAGCTACTTCTAATCCCAATGCCAATGCAAATATATTCTCAATAAAACGAGTATAATAAAAAATATATAATTTTAAAAAAAATTCTGAGTTAGACCCATTTTAATTAGATCAATAGAAAATTAACTCTAAATTGGAGACTTTTTGAAATTTATTTTCAAAATTTACCCACTTGGAAAGCATATATCACTACAGGAAAACATAGTTTTTGGATAAATTACAATACCAAAACATTGGCTATACAACCAACGAATATATAAGTTTGGCTAATAATTTTTATTTGAACCATTGTCAAAAGCTTGTTGGCAGTTGAATTTGTTTCAACACAATGAAATAATAAAACTATTTTAACCACTATATTGTTTTCAAAATTTATAACGCTTCACTTGCTCAATATCTTAATAAGTTTATACATTATTATTTATATACACACAAATTATCAAATAAGTATTGAATTTTAAGTGGTTTTTAATTATTTTTATTTGAGTAATTCAAAATTTTATTAGAACCGACTTGATTAGATTTTTCATATAAGAAGATTTATCCTATTCATTTTAGTTTGGCCCATTCACTTTTGCCATCCTAGCTCTGCCCTGGTAACAACACCATCCAATCTAATTTTAGATTAGTGAGAAGCGATTTTCATTTTATTATTTACTCCATTTTAATCCATCCAAATCCATCTGTTTGCCACTTTTATAAACTAGCTAGACCTCCAAAAATCAACTCTTGATAACTTAGTTAAGGATTGTTTGTTTCATTGCCACCTTCTAACAACATTCAATAATCATAGGAATTTGTTTCTTTTTTATGGATGAGGAATTTTTTAGGGTTGCAAATGAAAAGCAAAATGTAATGTTCCTCCATTTGGTTTGGGATTTGGTGCCAAATTCAAGTTGGCAACTTTGTGCTAAGCACTTTTGTGATCTTCATATACCCGATTTTCATCTAAATTATAGTATTTAAGTATTTACCACTAACTCATATTAAACGTTTAAGTTAATAGAAAAAAAGATAATTTTATTATATATTATAAGGTAAATTATATTTTGTCTTTTTATATTTGGCAATTTTTTAACTTTGGCCCTTCAAGTTTTTTTTTTTTTTTTGTCACTTTAGTCCTACATGTTTTAAGTTTTTTTCAATTTAATCTCAAAATTAACTTTTGTTCAAAATTAAATAGAAAATGTCACATTAATTATCACATGATATAAAAAAAATATATTATTATATAAGGGTTTGAATTTATATTAGAGATGTGAATTGTGTATTACATAATATTTTTATACCACTCAGTTGTCAATTTGTCATGTTTTGCTTAGTTTTGGACATAATTTAATTTTAAAAGTAAATTAAAAAATGTTGAAACATGAAAGGCTAGAGTGAAGGGAAAAAAAAAATTAGAGGCCAAAATAAAAAAATTGATCAATATAAAAATGGGCAAAGTATAATTTACCCACTATTATATTCTCAAAAATTAATCACAAATTTCCCATCCTAGAGAAAATGTGAAGAGAAGAAGGGATCATATTCGGCATTTTAGATTTTCTTGTCAGAATCTCAAAATGGCCATTCAACATGGATGTAGTTAGAAGAATCGCATTCTATCTGTCCAGAGAATGTTATACTCTATCTGTCAAAGAATCACATCATTGAAATGAGATGTAACGGAATAAAATGGTGATTCTTAGCTTTTTATAGGATAATTATTCCTTTTAGCTTTTTATAGGATAATTATTCCTTTTAAATTGGTGAAAGATAATTCCACTTGTAATGCATTTATCATTACTTTAGTCTAACCAAACATAAAAATAAATATTATGGTGAAATCCATTCTACTTTATTCCAGTAAACGCTAACTTCGTCCCCCTTCTTCCGTGGTACTCATATCAGGTTGACAAAAACTCCATTTGGTTTAATTTTATAATCATGATTTGTGTGTGGAGTTGTGCTTTGAGTTTTGAAAAGAGAAAATTTATTTAATTATGAGTTTTGAAAAAAGTTTTGAACTGTATTTGAGTTTTAAGTCTTGAGTTTTTGATTTTGAGTTATATTTTGAAATTTTTCGGATTTTTTTTTTAAATTTTTAAAAATTTTAAGAAAATTTTATCTTTTATTTTAAATATTTTATTTTATTTTTAAATATTTTAATTTTTAAATTTTTTTTACTTTTTTAAATAATTATTTTTTTAAATTAAAAAAATGTTGGATCGCCCATATATATATATAATATATATAAAATCATAACAAATTATTGGTCAGTACTAAAAAATAACAAAACGTTTTTTTTTTGAAAAAATAAAAAATATTTGTCTCAAAAATAAAAATAATAAAATAGTTTTTCAAAAATATAAAATAAAAAATAATTTTAAAGAACAAATAAAAAAATATATTTTTGATTTTTTTTTTAAATAGAGTTTTAAAAAGAGTTTGGTTATGAGTTTTGAATTGAGTTTTGAGTTGTGTTTGATTATAAGGTTTTGAAAATAATTTTTGAATTGAGTTTGAATTGTGTATTTGGTTATAAATTTTGAAATTTTTTTATCAGAATTGCAATTCTAAAAATAAACCAAATGCAATTATATCACAAATTTATGATCCATATAAAAAAAAAAAAGTATTTATTTATTTATTTATTTTTATAGATTGTGTTATTAAGATTAATATAATAATACTAATAGTTGTATTAGTAGTAGTGGAGTGTAACAACACAATGGAGGAAGAGTGGTGGGATGATGGCAGTAGTGATAGTGATGAGGTGAGATTGGTAGTGATGCGGTGTGGATGGGGAAGGGGTACTTGCTGTACACCCACAAACATTGATGTTCGGCAAAACGGCATAATTTTGTTGCATTTTTTTTTCTTTTCCTTTTTTTTTATATATAATTTTTGTTTTTTTTTTTTGTTTTTTGTTTTTTTTTTGTGTGTGTGAGCTGCTGTTGGTTTCTTTTTATAGTTTTTGGTTTGAGCGCACATGTCAAAACTATATTGTTTAAGCAAAATTAATAAAAATAATAAGGAAATTACAAAAAAATACAAAAATAAAAGCTAAAAATTGATCTTTGCAACAAAATGAATTATGAGATTTTAGTTTTATCAATTTTAATTTTAATTTTTTGATTTGTTTTCAATCTAAAAATTGACCTATTTTCATTAAGTAAATTGACGAAAAATAATATTTTAAAATTTTGTTGTATATCTATATTGAGTTTAATAACTATTTTTTCCGTAATTTTACCTAACAAAAATAGATGAATGGTTGATATTAAAAATAAATTAAAATATTAAGGTTTAAATTACAAAATTAAAATTCATAAATTTATTTGTTACAAAAGTCAAACTCTGAGATTCTTTTACTTTTGATTTTTTTTAATTCCTAAATAATAATAATAACAATAACAACAACAACAACAACAACAACAACATCAATATTTACTCGTTTAGGCAAACCAATAAAGAAATCATAAATCTTTTAAATATTATTGTTAAATTTACTTGCAACAATGGGATTATTACATATTATTTACAACAATACTAAAATCTAAATTTATGAATCCAGAAAAAGAAAACAACAGTTAAATTATTTTATTCAGGACCGCACACTTTATTAATTTAATTTACACCACATAAACACATTTGGATAAATTATAAATTTATAAAGGAGTTCATAATATTTTTTTTATTATTTATTGATTTGTTGAAAATCAACAATAGTTGAGTCAATAGATATACATTAAATATATGTTAAAACTATTGGTTGATTTTTCAACAAATATGTGTGCTCAAACCAAAATATAGCGATCCCGGTTTCCCCTTTTCTTTACTGTTGTATCCGGACTTAGGTTTCGCGGAGTTGGTTGTCGGTATATTATATCTGTTTTACATCCTTACTCTTGCATTCGAGTCTTGGGTTGTGTTGCGAGTTTTTACAGGTTTTGGACTTAGAAACCAGAGTAGTTGCCCAGATTTTGGCCTTCACCTCGAGCGGGGATTTTTGACGCTCGAGCGGCCTTCGTTTCGTCTGTCTGCTCGAGCGGTTTTCAAGCTCGAGCGTAGTATTTCCATCTTCCAGTATTCCTCTGCAGTGTGTGCGCTCGACGTGAGTGTTTTGACGCTCGAGCGGATATTGTTGACGCTCGAGCGGGCAGGTTGACGCTCGAGGAGACCTGTTCTGTTAAAAGTTCTGAGTGTGTAATGCCGCCGCTCGAGCGAATGTGTTGACGGCTCGAGCGGGAGTTAGTGAGTGACGCAATCGAGCGGGTTTGACGCCGACGGGCGACTTTTATATAAAGCCGAGATCCGACCTTTTTGTTCACTTTTCACATCTTTTCTCTCCTTATTTTCC
>NW_021024778.1:1629982-1679472 GCF_004153795.1 Camellia sinensis | reverse complement strand
CTTGTGGAACCAATCAGATGCAATTTCCCCAAAGGATGAGGGGAATACTTTGCAGAGCAACGGCTCGTTCCCGCTATATAACGCCATTGAATTCAGGTATAGCCCAACGTGAAAGTTTGGATCTGACTTACCATCATAGATTTGAAACCTCGGCATACTGAATCTTTTGGGTGGTTCGAATTTGTCCAGTTCCACCGAGAAGGCTGTCTTCGGTTTTGCTGGGGAGTTTACCTCGGCTTCTGCATTCTGCTGCCTCCTCTTGAGGTAGTCCCTTAAGTCTTCTTTGCTCCTCCCTGGAGCTCGGCTGTCTTTGGATTTTAGTCTTTTTGGTACACTGCTTTCGGCCTCGTGGTGGGGTCGTTTGGATCTTTCTTCATGGGTTGTGTCAAAATGGAGTACTTGCCCCTGAACATGTCGATGTTCTTTGGGGTCTGGATTCTTCATGTGGTGTGTCCTTCGGGACTCTTCTTGCCTCGGCTTTTCCTGTCCGACTTCCCTGGAAGGCCGGTGAGAATGCCTTCCGCTCCTGGTATGCTGAGGGACCTCGGGGATTGTTTTTCTTCCGCCCTTTTGGGCGTTGGTTGCTGGCATCGGCGTATCTTGCAGCGGGTATGGTGGCTGCATAACATTATTCTGTATCATGAAGTTGACGACTGACTGAAAGTCCGCCAACTTGTTCGCCAGTTCTTTCACTTCCTCATCCCTCTGTAGGCACCTGTCCCTCCATACCTGGAGGTTATCTTCATTGTAGTACTTTCCTTGGTCTGTCTTTTTTGACGTGTCGCCTTTTGGGATGACGTCGTTCTCTCTGTGACCCTGGTCACGGGCTTCTGTATTGTGGTTGTCTCCTTCAATGTCAAGATCAATTGGTCTGCCACTTAAGTAACACAAAAAAACAAAAAATTAAAAAAAAAAGATTGTGATTTCCTACTTTAAAAAAGAAAAGAAAAGAAAAGAAAAGAAAATAATAATACCCTTTCTTATCATTTGTTATAATTTCTCATTAAATTATGACATATCTAATCTGTGTGGGTGAAAATCTGACCACACTGCCTGCTTAGTGATCAACTGGAGAGTACAAGCAGAATAGATGGCTTCAACAACCTGTAACAGAAAGAAAAAGGCTCCGGCGGTGGTTCTTTCACCCGGGGACACTCCGACGATCAAGTCAGTATACTTCTAAAAAATAATCAAGTGTTAAACTCAATGCTCAAACATAAATTGCATACCTTAGACCCATGGGGGTGCCTCTCTTTTATAATATACTCAATCCAAGTCCCACTAGAAGTATGACTTCTATGAACTTCATATCAATGTTTACTTTGGATTCTTTAAGAGATAAAAATAAACTTCCTAAGAGTTTTATCCTTATCTTGGTTAAGTCCCCTTTTCGTCTTAGGACTCTTGTCCCTTATCTCGGATTCCGATATCTTCGGAGATAACCTCGGCTTCTCCGAGATTATCTCGGCTTAACTACCAGGACACGTGGCACCTCGGCTGACACGTCGGCGTCACCATGCTACGTGTTGGTATTCAGAAAATACATCCCCACAGCTATAAATTTTGAAATTTTTTTTATCAGAATTGCAATTCTAAAAATAAACCAAATGCAATTATATCACAAATTTATGATCCATTATAAAAATTAAAAAAAAAGTATTTATTTATTTATTTATTTTTATTTATTTATTTATTTTTATAGATTGTGTTATTAAGATTAATATAATAATACTAATAGTTGTATTAGTAGTAGTGGAGTGGTAACAACACAATGGAGGAAGAGGTGGTGGGATGATGGCAGTAGTGATAGTGATGAGGTGAGATTGGTAGTGATGGCGGTGTGGATGGGGGAAGGGGTACTTGCTGTACACCCACAAACATTGATGTTCGGCAAAACGGCATAATTTTGTTGCATTTTTTTTTTCTTTTCCTTTTTTTTTATTATATAATTTTTGTTTTTTGTTTTTTTGTTTTTTTGTTTTTTTTTTGGTGTGTGAGCTGCTGTTGGTTTCTTTTTATAGTTTTTGGTTTGAGCGCACATGTCAAAACTATATTGTTTTAAGCAAAATTAATAAAAATAATAAGGGAAATTACAAAAAAATACAAAAATAAAAGCTAAAAAATTGATCTTTGCAACAAAATGAATTATGAGATTTTAGTTTTATCAATTTTAATTTTAATTTTTTGATTTGTTTTCAATCTAAAAATTGACCTATTTTCATTAAGTAAATTGACGAAAAATAATATTTTAAAAATTTTGTGTATATCTATATTGAGTTTAATAACTATTTTTTTCCGTTAATTTTACCTAACAAAAATAGATGAATGGTTGATATTAAAAATAAATTAAAATATTAAGGTTTAAATTGACAAAATTAAAATTCATAATTTATTTTGTTACAAAAGTCAAACTCTGAGATTCTTTTACTTTTTGATTTTTTTTTAATTTCTCTAAATAATAATAATAACAATAACAACAACAACAACAACAACAACAACATCAATATTGTACTCGTTTAGGCAAACCAATAAAGAAAATCATAAAATCTTTAAAATATTATTGTTAAATTTACTTGCAACAATGTGGATTATTACATATTATTTATCAACAATACTAAAAATCTAAATTTATGAATCCAGAAAAAGAAAACAACAGTTTAAATTATTTTATTCATGGACCTCACACTTTATTAATTTAATTTACACCACATAAACACATTTGGATAAATTATAAATTTATAAAGGTGAGTTCATAATATTTTTTTATTATTTATTGATTTGTTGAAAATCAACAAATAATTTGAGTCAATAGATATACATTAAATATTATTGTTAAACTATTGGTTGATTTTTCAACAAATATGTGTGCTCAAACCAAAAACTGTACGTCGTTAAAGAAACCAACAGCAACACACCAACAACAAAAAAAGGAAAAAAAAAAAAGGGTAAACTATCATTAGATCCTAATAGTTAGACTTAATTCTCATCAAATCCTATTAAAAATAATTCTTGGTAAAATTGTCGTTAAAAATAATTTTTTTGTAACAATTTTTTGCATAAGTCGTTAAAAATTGACAATTAGTGATTTTTTTGTCATGTTTTCTTATAAATTGTTGTTGAAACTTACAATTAGTGACTTTTTTTATGACAATTTTTTCATAGGACCTATTAAACAATAAATCCACTTGTTAGGACTTACACGTAAGTACCCAAAAAAAAATGAAATGCACGAAAATCGTTCCGTTTTGCCGAACAACAGCATCTGCTGTATAGGAGGTATCCTTCCCCGTGGGAGAGGATATATAGTGGTGGAGTGACGGTGATAATATGGTCATATTGATAAGATCTAGCTCATAAAATATTTTCTATTTTTTCAAAGTAAAAAATTTTCTCATTAAAATAATTTAGTGAAAAATAATTTTTGTTAACCATAAAAAAATATTTTTTATTAATTTTTATTTTCTATCATACCAAAAAAAAAAAGGGTAAACTATCATTAGATCCTAATAGTTAGACTTAATTCTCATCAAATCCTATTAAAAATAATTCTTGGTAAAATTGTCGTTAAAAATAATTTTTTTGTAACAATTTTTTGCATAAGTCGTTAAAAATTGACAATTAGTGATTTTTTTGTCATGTTTTCTTATAAATTGTTGTTGAAACTTACAATTAGTGACTTTTTTTATGACAATTTTTTCATAGGACCTATTAAACAATAAATCCACTTGTAGGACCTACACGTAAGTACCAAAAAAAAAAATGAAATGCACGAAAATCGTTCCGTTCTGCCGAACAACAGCATCTGCTGTATAGGAGGTATCCTTCCCCGTGGGAGAGGATATATAGTGGTGGAGTGGCGGTGATAATATGGTCATATTGATAAGATTTAGCTCATAAAATATTTTCTATTTTTTCAAAGTAAAAAATTTTCTGATTAAAATAATTTAGTGAAAAATAATTTTTGTTAACCATAAAAAAATATTTTTTATTAATTTTTATTTTCTATCATACCAAACGGCAAAAAATCCATAATAACTTCTTTTAAAAAGTCCTAACAAATGGAGCATTAAAGTGTTTTTACTTCTTTTTTTTTCCTCTTTTATTAACAAGCAGGCTTCACCAATTTGGAGTCTCACTTTTGCCCTCCCTAAGATGCAAGAAAAATTTGAGTTGCATTATATAACAAACCAATCATAACATGCTATACACGTGCATTCTATCATACTATATATATTGATTTAGTGGGATGAATTCAATAAAGTGATGCTCTTTTGGGAACACAGAAAAATGCAAGGTTTTGGTTTTTTTAGCAAAACGCAGCTGGCGTTTTTGTTGTCATTTGATAAGTGTAAAAAGTAAGTTGTAAAATTGCATATCTACCCTCAACATTTATATTTTGTAAGTTTGGGTGAAATGTAAATTTTTTAAGTTGAGTAAGGGTATTTTAGTCAAATCACTTCCAAAAAATTTGGTTAAAAGCAACTTTTACTAACTTCCCAAATCACTCCCAAAAAGCTTGGTTAAAAGCCAAAAAATTACTTTTTACCATCTTCCCAAAATAACTCTACATTTCGATGGTAGAATTCACTTTCCAATGTGATATTTTTTTATTAGATCGTAATATCATACATCAATAATGGTATGCATATATGCGGCATATCGTTAGTGTTTGGAATCTAAATCCAAAAATTCATCAATTGACATGTATAAGCATTATCATCGAATTAGTTAAACTTTGTATAATTTTAGTCTAAAAGTTACTTTTTATATTTTGATTTTACACATTTTAAATGTACACTTCAACCAATTTTTCTTAGAAAAAAATGATTTTTTAGTGATTTTAATGTGAAATTAAAGTAAGTCTCAACCATTAGTTGAGGTGGGATTAAATAGATTTAGATTTTTTGTAACAAGGTCTTTACACAATAAAAAGAATGACAAAAAATATTAAGAATTGAATGAGAAATTAATTCATAAAGATAGCCTTATGAATGAGGTATTGAGAATTGTGTATAAATATCAATCCCATATTAATTATAGAGGAAAACTTTGATGGATATTTAAACCTCAAGATTTTGATAAGGGCATGAGCCCTTTGGGGCATCTAAATTTTCCGAAGGAAGAGAGTTATGGATGCTTCAATGATAGGCTTGGGCCAAAACTATGGTCCAAGTTGGTTATGGCAAAATTACCACACGCGCGTGCGTTGCCTGCCCGTCCGGACAAGGTCTGTGATCCGTGGATCTTGGGACTTTGGCCGGGCCGAATTAATCTTTTTTAGCCAAATTTGCTACAGATATACACACGTGTATACAGAGTATATAACTCATATACTAATTGACCCATCAATTTTTGGTGCACTACTCCAGTAGTTTTGCAAGAGTAATGGCCTGCATTTTTGGTTGGTTACAGGAATTTTTGCTCTCATATTATAGTCAAGTCAGTTTCCTCCTAAAATATATTCTTTCTTTGTGAGAGAGTGTTGCTATTGTCGGTTCACCAAAACTAACAAAAGGTGCTTCTGCGTTAGCCGGTCTAAACTGTCGTAACCTAAGAGACAAAAGTCGACATACCTCTAGTACCCACGGTGAGACGACTAATCTGTTTTAAGGAGACTGTGGTATCACACAGGTTTCGGTTTGCATATTCTACCATTTTATTGTATTTTGTATTTCTATACAATATGATTGTAAATTCTATCATGTTTTTCTTATTCTGTAATTTCATTTGATTAATCATAGATCTATTTATTTTAGTTATTCACACATTTGTACAACAATCTTAAAATAGATTAGATGTTTCCCATGAAATTAGATAAATAGACTCATATGGTTTTGTAAGAAAGTAAGTTATTACATTTGTATGCTTTTTTATTTTATAGTTTCATAATATAATTTGCATGCTCATGAGTGTTTAAATTTTTAGTTAATATTGACATGCTAATTATTTTTTAGTTTTCTAATATAATCAACAAGTTCAATATTTTTTACATTCTAATGTACTTCACATGTTTATTCGATCTTAAATTTATAGGATAATTTGCATGTTCTTCATTTTCTAGGTTTTAATTTGTTACATGCTTTTTATTTTCTAGAACATTTGATTGATTTTAATTACTAGAGTTATTCACATGTTTATTGTGAATTAAATTAATTTGTAACTCTTGCCTAGTAATTTAATTTAATTATATAGAAGTTTTAAAGCTTTGTAACTTGTGTAGTATTTTAATTCATTATTTAAATTTTGCTATTCAATATAGTGCTAGAGAGTTTAAACAATTTTATTGCTTTACAGTTTTTTCTCCCCAAGTATTTGTTTTGTACTTTCTGTTTGTTTGCTAACTTTCTTTAGAGGACTACCTGTGTGAAAGGGAAAATAAAATATCAATCCAAATGAATAGGATTTGGGAATGTAAAACCAAAATTATGTACTGCTAACCTTTTGTGTTGAACAGAAGTACCTAAGCACGAAAATGAATTTTTTGGACTATGTTTGAAGCAAGTGTTTGCTTTTGTTTTAATTGTGGTTATTTACCAATGTATTTAAGCAAGTTTTATTCGCTTGTTTTGTTGTAGCAATTTTTACATTGCGTGTGATTTGGTTAGCAATTTTTAAATTGCTTGTAATTTTGTTAGTAATTTTTAAATTGTATGTAAGCTTGGAACTTGGTTTGGTTTGGTTTATCCTAATTTATCTCCTGGAAAGCGTAATTCTAAAAATTGTTTCCCACAGACTAGAAGTCAGCATACTCTTGAAAGTTTTGTCAAAAGGTTAACTGGGTTTTAAGTGGGACCAATGTGACCCCTCCTGTCTTCAAGGAAACATTCCTGACCATATTTGATTCTAGGTTAAGTGGTGAGACTAGTTTTGAATTAAATTTCCAATTGCAGGACTTTCTAGTGTTAAGTTTAATTTCTAGAAACATAGAAAATGAAATTCTATTGTATTTTTCAGAAATGGCTACTGTCACTGATGCTGCTACTGTTGCTAATGTTGGCGGGGATATGAACCCCGGGGCAACTGGCTTGCCAACCCCTACTGCTATGACCTCTGTGGTCAACCTTGTTTGTTGCTACTGCTGTTTCGGAAGGTCCGCTCAACCATCATGAGCGCCCAGAGAAGTTCACAAGAGTGAATTTCAAGAGGTGGCAGCATAAAATGTTGTTCTGCCTGACAACTCTAAGCCTTGAGAGGTTTTTAAGTGAAGATCCACCAGTCGTAGAAGAGGATGAGTTAGACAAATAGAAGCTCATGGCTCTAGATGCTTGGGAGTAGTCAGACTTCCTTTGCCGGAACTATGTTCTGAATGGCTTGGCAGATTGTAG
The DNA here is from genome assembly GCF_004153795.1 of Camellia sinensis. NCBI lineage: Eukaryota > Viridiplantae > Streptophyta > Magnoliopsida > Ericales > Theaceae > Camellia > Camellia sinensis. Next base: position 1,672,147 of record NW_021024778.1, on the reverse strand, counting down.
CTTGCTTTTCGTGCTCCTTTCAGATACGACTAGTCTTACAGTTCAGACTACTGTGGTTCTGAATCTGATTCCACAAGTGCAATGTGAAATAGATAAACACAAATGAGTCCAAATCCGACAATTCTTTTGGAAAATCGATTTTGAATCAAAATGCCAAAAATAGACTGCTTTGCCAGATTACAAAGTCGCCACGTAAATATTTTTGAGAAATTTAGGAAACCTGAGACTCACGCCAAAGGTCACTTATCCGTCATCACCAAAGTGTATCAGCTCGGGAACTTAGGTACGAGAAGGGAAGGTCATGAATTGAGCACCCACGCTCGCCCGATCAAAGATCGGCCTTTACTAAACATGATGTGATTCTTATTTACATTATATGCTCTTGTTCAAATTATTAGGCTAGCATTACTATGTGACGCACACAAGTATAGACTAATTTGTAAAAATTGGAATACTTTGATTTCATGTATATTTGAAAATTGCTTTAAATACGTACCAATTGAAAAAGTGACCTCATTTCTACATCATTCAAATTATTTCAATTCAAGCAATTAGCTTTCATCCACAGGCATTCAAGAGTTATATCAATTAAGCACCTAGTCTCAAGGTATTATGCTTGATATGGCAACAATCACACGCATACAATATGCTAAAGCAATAAATGCTCACCTATTACTCCAAGGCAATTCGAAAGAAACAAAATAATTAGAAAAATGATTGCTCTAACATGCAAGTGACTAATGTAACACATACAAAAATGCAACTAATAGATTCGGTTGTCTAATACGTCATGTGAATTACTTTGATAGCATGCAGTGGCGCACATATTCAAAGAAGTAATAAATGATAATGCCGTTAGAATAACCGAACCTTATGCACGCAAACCAAATGGATGCAAATCATGAAAAATGATAAACAAAGTATGATACTCTAAGCTATCTATCATAAGCAAGCAAATAAAAGGGAGAAAGACGTGGGGTTGGAAGACATACACATTATTACAAGGTTGCCCTCACACAAGAGGGTTCGAATGAATGAATTAACTAAGCTAGCTAATTAATTATTATAACACCAAATTTAACTAACTATTCTAGCTAAGCTAATTAAATAATTATAACACAAAATTAATTAATTAATCTAATTAACTAATTACATTATGGAATTAATTAACTAAATAATTAATTACAAGTTCACTACTTTAGGTACAATATACTACTATTAACAAAAACAAATTTAATGGGTCCTGAGGAGCAAGGAAATGGCTTATGCATGCACAAGAATTTCTCCCCCTAAAAATGCCTTTATTTTGTTTTGCACCTCAGCCTCTGCTCTGCTCTGTGAAGAAAGTGGCACTACCTGGCTGAAAAAGGTAGCTGGCAGACCACTAAAAGGGGACGACTGACCACTAATAGTGGCCTGTCGTACGGTAAAGGTGGCCTATCGGCCACTAATGTTGGGTTTCTCCTACTGCACCAGAAAACAAACAGAGCATTCTCAAGGGATGTTTGTCCACCCTGTCTCTCTTTATCATCAAACAGATCAAATGAGGGGTAGGCTCGATTCACAAGCCATCAATCGGCACAAATTTATTGCGTGATGACTTATGAACCAAGGGATACAATTTCAATAAAAGTACAATGAAAGAGCCACGTACCTCTTCCCTATCATGATATTAATCAAGGGAAATGGTTGACATTGACTCTTGAACCGTTTTCATCACTAACAAGTATGAAACAACTCATGACTCAATGGGTTCAACTAACGTCCTATTAAACCCAAACCATTTTATTATCTTGCTCCATTTTAAGCCATTGATTACCCCTTTTAATTACCTTTCCATTCATTAGTCATTTTAGTCCAAAATGAACATTAAGTCCACTAAAGGAGGGAAGTGTCAAACAAAGGGTTGTTTTGGGCATGAGAGAGATGTCATGTCGTTGGTAATGAACCTCTGAAGAGATTAAACCATTAAGCACAACGATCTCTATCTTAAGCTTCAACAAACAATTGGTTTCAAACGACTCTTAAAGCAAAGAAGAAGCCAAGAAATGAGAGAAGTACAGAGATGATTAGAGATGAAGACAAGTATGGAAAGCTTGAAATAAATGCTATCAACTCAAATAGGTTGGTGTCTAATGCCTAAAACACCAAACATATGAGGACCGTTACACTACTAGCATGTAATACAAAGAATAAATAACATGAACAACTTAAAACAATCTTAAAATAGGCTAAAACAGCACTAAAATTAAGGCAAAAATATCTACAAAAGCAGGCTAAAATAATAGACACTACAACAAAAAGCACTTTTGGCGACTAAAATTACATTTTTTGTCGCTGAAAGTAGTACAATTGGTGACTAAAATGGAATTAGTCGCCAAAATTGATAACTTTTGCCGACTAAAAGAGTTTAGTCACCAAATATGAGGGTATTAGCGACTAACAGGCAGTTTAGTTGCCGAATGTAGGGGTTTTAGCGACTAAAAATGATTTAGTAGCCAAAAGTCACGGTTTTTGGCTACTAAAAATGATTTAGTAGCCAAAAGTGATGGTTTTGGCGACTAAATACAGTTTAGTCGCTGAAAGTGAAACTTTTTGGCTACAAAAAAAAATTAGTAGCTAAAAACAGTCCATTGCCGACTAAAATTCAGTTTAGTAGCCAAAAGGGGACGTTTTTGGCGACTAAAAACAGGTTTAGTCGCCAAAACCTCTTATTTCTAGGCGGAACTTAATTTTTTAGTGACTAAATAATAATTAGTAGCCAAAAATGATAGAATTGGTGACTAAAAATTTAATTTAGTCGCCAAAAGTGGTCTAAATTTTTTTTAAGTAAATAATTTATTTTTTACATAAATTATATTGAATTAAAAAAATTATATTTATATATATTATTTTGTATTAATACCGGTTAATATACTATATAAATAATATATATTGCATATATATTCATGTGATATTGTAGTGGCATAGTGGAGGGAGTGTGTTGCAAAAAGGTTCGGAATGTGGGACGGTTGGGGTTCAAAACTCAAGAAAAGCAAAAAAAAGTGGATTTTTTTTTTTTCAACGACACCTTTGGCGACTAAAATTATTAGTCACCAAAAGTCTTTATTTTGGCGACTAAACAGTGTAGTCGGCGATTGTGTGAGTATTGGCGACTAAATTATTAGTCGGTAAATGTATGATTTTCAAAAGTGTAAAACACTATTGGCGACTAAAATTTTGGTCGCTAAAGACTTTTATTTTGGCGACTAAAATTTTTAGTCGCCAATACCTCCGCCGACCACCTATACGCGACAAATGTGGCGACTAAAAAATTTTGTCGAGGAAAGTAAAAGTTTGACTTTCGGCGACTAAAAATGGACTTTTGGCGACTAAAAATTTAGTCGCCAAAAGTGTTTTTTTTTGTAGTGAGAGCAATTAAGCTATTAAATAAGCGAAAGGAGGAGAGGCTAACCCCTTCATTTTTTAGACTTCAAAGCCACATTTTAGCCTCTAAAAGACCTCTAAAAATTAGTAGTAAAAAGCTCAAAAAAAGATAATGAAAAAGTGGAAAATACAAGGGTAAAGGCCTAGGAAGCAAGGTTCAAAGAATGGTGGTCAACCCTTCTAACTTTAATGGCCTTAAACCACAAGTTTCATCCCATAAACACAGGTGAAAAAAATAGTCCAAAAACAGTAAGAAAAGATAGGAAAGATGTGGTACAAAAAAGTTAGGATGTATACGTCTTGAAGAGGAGTGATCCTTTTGTTTACAAACTAACAATTTCATACCCTCAAGAGCTAAAATGCAAGCTCAAAAACCTCAGCAAAGAACCCTCAAGGTTTGGTTTAGAGTGTCTAGGCAAAAGGTAAAGAAGTTGCAAGGAAGAGAGAGAAATGTAGGGAGAGAAATATTTCCAAGACTTTGCTCTACAAAATTTTCTAACCCTAAATTATGAGAGGGAGTCATCTATATATAGAAATATATGAGACTATCATGAAAATATCCATACAGATACAGTTGGTCCAGTGCATGCATCTGTGGAGATAGCTGGCACAGCTGGCAAAAGGTTCTGTGTTTTTACAAAAATGGCCGGCAAGCCACTAAAAGGGGGCGTTAGTAGCCGGCAAGCCACTAGTGGGTCTGCAGGTCCCTGGATGATTAGGCTCGAAAAACTACTGTTTTGGTCCAAAAAAAAAAAAAAACAAGGCACAAGGTTTGTAGGTTTCTAAGGCTCAAAACTGAGGTTTCCTGTTGAGGACAAGCGTGTAAATTTATCATTGGGTGATTGATCGGTGGGGCCCAAGTCTTAGGGGGGCCAAAAATAGGGTGTCTACATAGATTCACTTTTCAACGTGTTTTATGCCAAGAAGCTGGCAAAGGAGCTGTGGGATACTTTAGACAAGAAGTATAAGACCAACGATGGTCGCGCAAATTTGTCGTTGGCCGGTTTCTGGACTTCAAAATGATAGACTCAAAAACTGTCATTAGTCAAGTCCAAGAGTTCCAAGTAATTCTATATGAGATTCATATAGAGGGAATGTTCCTAAGTTAATCATTCTAGGCAGCTGCGCTGATTGAGAAGCTGCCTAATGGCTGGAAAGACTTCAAGAACTACTTGAAGCACAAACGAAAGGAGATAACAGTTGAAGAGCTCGTTGTCAGGCTCTGGATTTAGGAAGACAATAGGAGGAAAAGGGGAAATACCTCTACTATGAAAGCGAACGTGGTTGAGCATGGCCAGTCCTTGAGGGAAAAGAAAAAGCCACCGACAGGCAAAAGCTCAAAACTGGAGCCAAGAGGTAGTGTCTCCAAAAGGCGGATCTATAAGCCACAAGAACCTACTGTTAGGTTCAATGGAAAGTGCTTCAATTGTAGAAGTGATAGGCATCGGGCGGTTGACTATTGTAAGAAGAAGAAACCTTACACCAAGTACCCTTCACAAAACAAAAGCCAGGCTCACATGGCTGAGATGGAGGATCTATCACAAGATATGGACGACATATATCTGGCAGTTATCGTCTTCGAGGTGAACATGGCGGGGTCTAACCCAAAGGAATGGTGGGTGGACACTAGGGCCACTCGCCACATCTGTGCAGACAAAAAGATGTTCACAACCTTTGAACCGGTTTCAAACGGTGAGAAGTTGTTCATGGGCAATTCTGCAACCTCAACTGTTGAGGGAAAGGGCAAGGTAGTCTTGAAGGTGACTTTAGGGAAAAAGATGACTCTGAATGATGTCCTATTTGTGCCAGACACTCGTAAGAACCTTGTCTTGGGGTCGCTCTTAAGCAAGCTTGGCTTCTGCATGGTATTTGAGTCGGATAAGGTCGTGTTGATCAATAGCAGGGTCTATGTGGGGAAGGGATACATGTCGAGTGGTATGTTCAAACTAAATGTAATGACTATTATCCTAAAACTTAATAAGAAAGCTTCTTCTTCTACTTATTTGCTTGAGTCCCCTAATTTATGGCATAGTCGACTGATGATATAGATTTTGACTCTTTGCATAGATTAATCAAGTTAGACCACATATCATCTTTTAAGATAAATCCAAATAATAAGTGTGAAACTTGTGTAGAAGCAAAATTGACAAGGACTTCTTTTCATTCTGTTGAAAGAAGTACTAAGCCTTTGGATTTAGTGCACAATGATCTGTGTCACTTGAAAGTTGTACAATCACATGGTGGCAACAAGTACTTTATCACCTTTGTTGATGATTGCACTAAATAATGTTATGTGTATTTGCTTAAAAGCAAAGACAAGGTGATTGATAAATTTATTCTTTTGAAGAATGAAGTTAATAATCAACTAAGCTAAAAGATCAAGGCAATAAGAAGTAATCGTGGTGGTGAGTATAAATCTTAGTTTGTTGAAATTTGTGCTCAATTTAGGATTATTCACCAAGCCACAGCGCCTTACTTCCCTCAGTCAAATGGTGTCGCTGAGCAGAAGAATAGAATATTAAAAGAAATGATGAATGCAATGTTAATAAGTTCTGGGTTGCCACAGAACTTGTGGGGAAAAGTAATTCTCTCTGCGAATTACATTCTAAATATAATCTCTTGGAAGATAGTAGACAAGACTCCATATGAATTATGGACAGACCGCAAGCCTTCTTATAATTTCCTACGAATGTGGGGGTGTCTTGCAAAAGTGGAGGTACCTACACCCAAGCGGGTTAGGATAGGTCCAAAAACCGTGAATTGTATATTCATTGGTTATGCATAGAATAGTAGTGCACATAGGTTTTTTGTGCACAAGTCTACTGCAGATATATACACATGTGTATACAGAGTATATAACTCATATACTAATTGACCCATCAATTTTTGGTGCATTGCTTTAGCAGTTTTGTAGGAGTAATGGCCTGCATTTGGTGCCAACCTTAATGGCAGGAGACTCCTCCTCTCTCTCCCATTGTCTATAAAATGAGGCCCATCTTCCTTGGATTGTTACAGAAATTTTTGCTCTCATATATTATAGTCAAGTTGGTCTCCTCTTATAATATATTTTTCATGTGTGAGAGAGTGCTGTCATTATCGGTTCGCCAAAGCTAACAAAAGGTGTTTCTGCGTTAGTCGGTCTAAATCGTCATATGTTGGGAGACAGAAGTCGACATGACTCCAGTAACCATGGTGAGGCGAGTAATCTGTTTTACGGAGACTGTGGTATCACACAGGTTTCGGTTTATATATTCTATCATTTTATTGTATTCTGTATTTTTGTACAATATAATTGTAAATTCTAACATGTTTTTCTTATTCTGTAATTTCATTTGATTAATCATGAATCTATTTATTTTAGTTATTCACACATCTGTATAACAATTCTATCTTGTTGTGTTATTTAAATATTATTTTATTAATTTTAATTTAAAATTAATTTTTTATAAACACTACCTAACTAATTCCAAAATATCAAAAATAGTATTTTTTTAATATTTGATTAGCCCAAAGCGCTAACTATATTTGTTGAGTCAAATTTGCCAAAACTAAAATAGCTAACTTAATAATTAGTTTGATGGAGTCAAAATTTAATGATTTACTTATTATTTGAACTTAAAGATAAAAAATAAAATAAAAATAATAAAACTAATTTGATAGAAATGCTCTACTGCGTCGCAAAATATAGCATCTTGTGGGGACATATTTTCTGAATACCAACACGTGGCATGGTGACGCCGACGTGTCAGCCGAGGTGCCACGTGCCCTGGTAGTTAAGCCAAGGTAAGCTCGGAGAAGCCGAGGTCATCTCCGAAGATGTCGGAATCCGAAGATAAGGGACAAGAGTCCTGAGGCAAAGAGGGGACTTAGTTAAGATAAGGATAAAGCTCTTAGGGAGTTTATCTCTATCTCTTAAAGAGTCCAGAGTAAGCACTAAGATTGGAATTCATAGAAGTCATACTTCTAGTTGGACTTGGATTAAGTATATTATAAAAGAGAGGCACCCCCGTGGGTCTAAGGTATGCAATTCGTACTTTGAATATTCAGTTTTGTACTTGATTATTCTTGAGAAACATACTGACTTGATCGTCGGAGTACCCCCGGGTGGAAGAACCACCGCCGGAGCTTTTTCTTTCTGTTACAGGTTGCTAAAGCCGTCTATTCTGCCGGTGCTCTGCTGCTGATCACTAAACGGGCAGTGTGGTTAGATTTTTACCCACACAATTTGGCGCCGTCTGTGGGAACGAAGGAAGAATAGATGGCCAGTAACGGACAGCAAGGAAACATTGGGGACGATGCTCCTTCTGGAAGCAGCAGACCAATTAACCTTGACGCCGAAGGAGACAATCACAATACAGAAGCCCGTGACCAGGGTCACAGGGAGAACGACGATATCCAGGAAGGCGACACAGCAAAAAGGTCAAACCAAGGAAGGTACTACAACGAGGATAACCTCCAGGTATGGAGGGACAGGTGCCTACGCAGAGACGAGGAAGTAAAAGAATTAGCAAACAAGTTGGCAGACCTCCAGTCAGTCGTCAACTTCATGATGCAGAATAATGTTATGCAACCACCATTCCCGCTGCAAGACACGCCGATACCAGCAACCAACACCCAGAAAGGTGGAGGAAAAACAATCCCCGAGGTCCCTCAACATACCAGGAGCGGAAGGCATTCTCACCGGTCTTCCAGGGAAGTCGGACGAGAAAGGCCGAGGCAAGAAGAGTCCCGAAGGACGCAACACATGAAGAATCCAGACCCCAAAGAACATCGACATGTTCAGGGGCAAGTACTCCACTTTGGCACAACCCATGAAGAAAGACCCAAACGGACCCACCTCGAAGCCGAGAGCAGTACACCAAAAAGACTAAAATCTAAAGACAGCCGAGCTCCAGGGAGGAGCAAAGAAGACTTAAGGGACTACCTCAAGAGGAGGCAGCAAAATGCAGAGGCCGAGGTAAACTCCCCAGTAAAACCGAAGACAGCCTTCTCGGTAGAACTGGACAAATTCGAACCACCCAAGAGGTTCAGTATGCCGAGGTTCCAAATCCCTTTTTATGACCGATCAGGACAAATTCTGTGGTATACTACAATATTCTATGGCTCTTTTATTATAGCCGACGAACGAACCCATTCTGCTCTAACCTAGTATTCCCCTCATCTCTTTGGGAAATTGCACTTGATTGTTCACACAGTTACCAAAAGAAGCCATAAACACAATTGGATCCGTACAATCGTTGGCTCAACTGTACTCTGATAACACACACAGCGCTATTACCCCTAAGGGTTATGCTAGCCTGCTCTAAATAACCAAGAAGAAGGCACTAAAGCCTACATGCGCAAAGTACTACGAGTTTACAATCGCGAACGCGTCTACACCCACTCTAATGCAACCAGAGAAAATATTCGTGTCTTCAAGACCGCCGATAAACGGCTGATAAATACACCCACTCCATTTCTTTCAAATACCCTGAATACAAGATCTATGGAACTCTACGCATCAATCGAGAAATTACCCAGCCGAAACAACAGCAGAGTTTAAAGCAAACCAGTAATCAAGAAGAAAATACGAGTCCTTCCTCATATACGTCACTTACTTGAATGCAGTATATACTATCTCACCAGCAAGAAATTATTATATAACAGCGGTACCACGTATCGATCCCCATCCATAAATCTGGATCGGATTCGGATCAACCATATTTCAGCTCCAGAAATGGGCACCAGGAATTCATGGAAAAAAAACGCCAACTTGCCATACACACAATGAAGAGGGCATCCAACTCAAGCAGGCCTTAAAAGCACACTTGGAGTATTATTATATCAAGCCTCTAGACCTGGCATAGCCAGGAACAGGAAACAGGCAAGTTGCCTCAAGCACCAGCAACCCCCCCCCAGCACAGCGACCAAGCAGTAAACAAGTCAATATTGATCCACTACAAGGTCATCTATATCATATAGAAACCAGATTTAAACATTACAAGCATACACCAAATGGAAAGAGACATCTGCCAGAAGAATCAAGGCAATATCTTTATCTAATTTATCTCTTTATAATTCTATATATCCGCATAATCATTGCCTTGGTTATATCCCTCCATGGGGAAGCAAGTAAAACGCATCCTAATAGCCAAGGCTGTGATCATGTAAGTCAATGTTCAGAAGTAGCCTCACCCGATGACTAGACATATCCCCGAGTCGGCTTAATGACCACAGCCACTGTGCACAAGCTTAGAGTAAACCGGCACAGAAATCAGGACAAATTCCTAGTCATAACACACCCTACCATACACATCATCCTGAAACCTGGTTGCATGCATAATGGGCAGTTCCCTCACGTTCATCAACTACTCTTCCCAACGGAGCTGGGATGAAAAGTCAAGGATTCAACTACAAGCAAAAATTGCCTATCCATCGACAGCAATAAGTCCACCTGTAGTATACAGAGGCCAAAGAAAGCATAAGTGATGATGGACATGATCCTGCGAAGACGTCGGAAATAAGCCGACCGAGAAAAGCGCAAGGAATCACTAAAGAAAATCTTACGTCCAGAAGTGCGACGCAAGAACGATTTTCTTCCGGCTCCGGCCTAGCCAAAGAAGTAAGAAAAAGAACTAGAATAGGCAAAACATAGAGGCATTTGCCTGACACCCTATAAATGCCTGCATTACCCGAGGTCACTTGCCACAGTGAGTCGACAATCGCAAAACCATTGATTCAACTGAGCCAGAACCGACCGTTATTACACGTCGAGCAGTGGAGAAGAGAGTAACAAACTCTTGACCAGGGCAATCCGAAAGTCAGTTACCGCACAACGCGACCTGGTCCAGTACTCGCAACTAGTAGTAAAAACGCAAGTGCCTAGGGCGTTTGTCAAGGATTAGTTCTATTCACCATGTCCTCACCTGCCAACCCAACGCATTGCCCCAAGGAGCAGTTTCCCTAAGTCTGCCCTAAAGATCGACCAATCTGCCGTTGACCCACTTCACACGATAAGGCATGAGTTTTTTATGACGCATACAGAGGTAACACCAGTGCTATTTACTCCTCCAATGAAGAGAAGGACCGGCTTCATCACCCAACCTGACTGTTATAATAATGCCTTTTGGCTGAAAAACGAGGAAGCAACCTATCAGAGTTAGTAAACAAATGTAAACATCTATCGGCAAAATCATAGAAGTTTACAATGATACATTCGTAAAACCAAGGAGTCAAGTCATCTTCCAGACCTTAAAAAAATCTTGACATACCAAAAATATCGGACCATCAACCGCCATTCCTTCGGATTTGGGTCAGGAAATTTCTAGGCTATCTGCTAACAAGAAGGGCATAGAGCCAGCCCAACCATCAACCACATGCTACAGAGCCCAACACGCAAAGCAATCCAAAAGCTCACTGGAAGCCGCCCCTAACATCATCAGCCAGAAGCTTACAAGCAACCCTTCTTTAACCTGGTAAAAAAAAGCCACAGACTTTCTGTGAATCAAGAAATGTGAACACCTTAAGCCGGATCTGAAAAGACCTTACCACAACCCCAGTCCTTCTACCCTGTTCCAGGAGAAGAATTATTTTTTACTTGCAGCTCTGACACCAGTCAGCTTCATGCTAATCCGCGAGAAAAAGGGCAAGCAGAAATCGTCTATATGTAAGCAAACCTTTGGCACCATAAACAAACCTACCACTGGAACTTTATGCTAGCCTGTAATGCCTCAAAGAAACTAACATTACTACAGACACAAGATGTGTTCTAACAGACACCCATTGAATCCTTATTACACAAGGAGAAATAACAGGAAGGATAGCAAAATGCTGGCAGAACACTGGCAGTTTGACCTAGAATTCAGGCAAGAAACAGCCAATAAATGCCAAGTTGTGTGTCCGACTCGTCGCAAACTCCACACCTAACAATCTCAACCTCAGGCTCCGTCGACCGAATGAGCATCACCCGACAAACAAAAAGAAAACCCAGTCAAAGATCAAACAGCAAGAAGAAAGGCTCAGACCATCAGGCATCTCATCGCATCGTTCAGACTATATGGTCAGGAAGTTCAAAACCGCCAGGATCAGGGAAGAAGAACTGCTGATATCCCAATCGAAAAATTGTAGAACAATCATCCGATCTGGGTCAAAGCCTCCAATACGAAGCAAATACAGCATTATTGCATGACGAAACACAGCCAGCAGAGGCAGACGACGTAATGTTTGTGATTCGCAATTAATTGTTAACATCAACAGAGAATTGACAAGCCAGAGACGAAAGAATGTCGATATGCAAAGAATACCGACTGGCCCCTATTTCAGAACGCAATACTCCAAGTCCCGAATGACAACACCCATGCCACGCATACCAACCCTGGCCAGTCAATCAAACTGGAAAAAAACAAAGACCAATATGATCGACTAACTGTCGCCGATATAGATAAACAGAGCACCGAACAGAAAACAATGTGCTGGCGACCAAGCTGAGATGGGCAATCATTGGCTTCCTAAAAGAAGGAAGCTGCCAGAAACACAAAAAGCACATTAAAATAGGCTGAAATCCGCCAGATCGCCAACACGGAAGGCCATCTCTACAGGATCCCTTCACTGACCACTTAAAGTGCGTACACCCTGCGAGTGAAGATGTTTCTTTGAGATCCATGAAGAATCTTGTGAAAACCCATGCCGGGGCAATCGTTACCATACCATTACCCAGGGTCATTGCCCTATATGCAAAGGATGGCCAACCTATAAGAATGTGACAATGTCAAAGTTTGCACCTTGATACATCAGCCAGTCCGACCTAAACCAGGTCCAGCCCCTGCCGGTTTGCCCAATGGCCATGATCTGTGGGACAACTTCCCCAGCAACTGGGCAAGAAAATATTTATGTAAGCAACGGGACTACTTCAACAAAATGGATAGAGGAGAAACTCTGCCCAAAAATCGATGGATGTCACTAAGAATTATTTGGGCGAAACATAATCACTCAGATTGGGATTCCAAGAGCAATAGTTGCCGACAACGGAACACAGTTCGATAGTAAACTTGTCAAAAACTTCTGTGCAAAATTCAAGATCAAGAATTACTTCTCAACACGAGTTTTCCTCGAAGCAATGGGCAAGCAGAGGCATCCAACAAAGTAATCCTAGATGGAATAAAGAAGAGGCTCCAGGCAGCAAAAGGAAAGTGGGTGGACGAGTTGCCCAACGTACTTTAGGCATACCGGACTACGCCGTGAAAATCAACAGGAGAATCCCCCTTTGCCATGGCCTATGGCACAGAAGCAGTCATCCCATTGGAGATCGGCATCCCAGGGATCAGAACCCAGGGAGTAGAGAATGGCACCAATGACATACTCTTAGCCCGAGACCTGGATTTGTTGGAAGAACGAAGAGAGAAAGCTGCAATTCAGCTCGCAGTATACCAGGAACAACTTGCCAGAGCTTACAACAAGAAGGTTAATCCAAGAGATTTTCAAGTTGGCGACCTAATCCTAAGAAAAGTCGACTCTTAGCCCGAGACCTGGATTTACTGGAAGAACGAAGAGAGAAGGCTGCAATTCAACTTGCAGTATACCAGCAACAACTTGCCAGAGCTTACAACAAGAGAGTCAATCCAAGAGATTTTCAAGTTGGCGACCTAGTCCTACGAAAAGTCGTCGGGAACAAGAAGGATCCCAGGGAGGGCAAGCTTGGCCCAAACTGGGAAGGACCCTACAGAATTACTTCAGTATTAGGGAATGGAGCATATCGGTTTGAGGACAATGAGGGCAAAGCATTGCCCAGACCTTGGAATACTTGTAATTTGAAATTCTTCTATCATTAGATAAACATCATTGTTTGGCCGATATCATCAATAAAGTCTTTTCAGAATTCTTTCAACATATATGATTGATAAAGTTATACATGGATGTTTATTGAAGACAAATCAAGCTCAGGCGAAGCTAGGCCGATGTTATTCCTTAATTCACTTGTTGAAATTTGCAGCAATTTACAAGTCGAAGATAGGCCGATGCCATTGCTTAAGCCCTCATAGCAATATGTGGGTTGTTTGAACCCCAATAAAGATGCTTAACACTTGTTGAAATTTGTAGCAATTTACAAGTTTATATTAAACCGAAATATGATCACCCGCAGAGGTATACGGAAGGACACAGGTTAAAATAAAGGTTAAGTATATTGTTCATTATTTGTTGAAATTTGTAGCAATTTACAAATAGATTACCATTTAGTACTTGTTAAGAACTAAGAAAAAGCTTGCAAAGTTTACATTCCGAAGTATATGTTCTATACTTGTTGAAATTTGTGAGAAGTTTGCAGGTTAGTACCCTGCCGAAGTAAAAACTTAGTGGTTGTACCCGGGGTATGGAACCCCTAAGCCGACATATGATCACCCGCAGAGGTATACGGAAGGACACAGGTTAAAATAAAGGTTAAGTATATTGTTCATTATTTGTTGAAATTTGTAGCAATTTACAAATAGATTACCATTTAGTACTTGTTAAGAACTAAGAAGAAGCTTGCAAAGTTTACATTCCGAAGTATATGTTCTATACTTGTTGAAATTTGTGAGAAGTTTGCAGGTTAGTACCCTGCCGAAGTAAAAGATTTAGTGATTGTACCCGGGGTGTGGAACCCCGAGAAGATTGCACCAAGGAAGCAACATGAAGAAGCATGCAAAAAACTTTCTACGTACAAAACTGTGCAAAAACAGTCAACAAAATATCACATCCAGAGGAAGAACTGTTGCAATTACACATTGAAGAAACCATGTCGGCCAAAGGAAGGAATTTTTTCATTATCCAGAGAGTAAGAAAGTACAAAGCGCAAAAAACAGTAAAAAGAAGGAAAAAACTACAAAAGACAATTTTTTCAAGACTCTTGAGCATCAGCCACAGCAAGAACTGGGACCTCGGACGATTCAGGTGGAATCTCCTCGGCCACTTTCTCCGCTTGTATTTCGGCATCTATCTCTGCCAATGTTGTGTCAAGACTTCTCTCAGTCAGAAGGAGGTCAGATGATGGACACCCTTGAACGGACTCCTTGGACACTTCCACAGCCTCATCACCCCCTTCATCTTGAGTTAAATCCAAAACTTGTTCAGCTGGAAGAGGGGACTTGGCCCCAGCAGTATCCTTGGGTTTCCTCACCAAGGCCTCCTCATCATTTTTCTCCTCGTCTTTAGCCTCAGCCTCTACCTCGGTCTCTGATTCGTCTTCAGTCTGACTTGGAGGAGGAAATGGTAAAGGAATAGCGTTGGCCTGGCGCAATGGCGAGTCAGCAGGGAGATCAAGCTTCTTTATCAGGGACATCCAACCAAGGGAAAATCCCCTGTTGCATGCCTGCCTGACTTGAAGCTTGTAGTCTTCTGCAACATCGGCCATGCCTTGAGCATAGGCCTTTTCATCGGCCTCTTTCACTTCGGCCTCCTTGGTGGCCAGAGCTTGTTGAAGTTCTTTTTGCGCCTGGACTTTCTGAGCTTCGGCCTCCCTTTTCTCGGCTTCAGCTACTTTTTTAACGGCTTCAGCAGCCTCGGCCTTTTCTAGAGCTAAGGTATGGTTCTTCGTTGCAGCCTCGGCCTGATCCTCCAGTTTTTTCATCTTTGCTTCAAGGGCCCTTATCTCTCTCTTCAGTGAAGATGTTTCCCTCTTCATATCAACCAATCTTTGACGATTTTCAAAAGATTGCATTGAAAATGAATGGGCATGTTGGATAGCCTGAATAAAAACAGAAGTGTCAGAAAATTTTCTCAGAAAGAAACAAAAGGAAAAAACACAAATACAAACAGAAATACTTACTTGGGCAGAGTGTTGGAGCATCAGAGCATAATTTTCATACTCACTGAACTTGGCATTTCGCTCCAAGTCATTCGGTAGAAGAAGAGCAGTGCTAAGGGCAACAGCAACGTTGATATCATCAGCACTTTCACTAGCCATGATAGGCCTGTCCTCCAGAGAAAGATCAGGGGCCCATGGGATGTCAGGCTTCTTTGAAGCCGAGGTCGTCGCAGACGATGACCTTGGCCTCTTTGTTTGTGTAGACCCTGAGGGTTGGCCCTCAGCAGACCTTTTGGTTGCAGTAGAGGTTGATTTTTTGCTTTCAGCTAGCTTCGAAATCGGCAGAGCATCCTCAGCCTCGGCGTCTGTAGCCTTGGCCTTAGGCTGAGCCTTTTTTACTCTCTTTTGTTTGGGAGGGAGCGTTGATTGCGCCGGTGCGGCTTCGGCATCAAGTGGAAGCCGAAGTCCACATTCGATAAAAGAAACTATTGGAAAAGGCATTGTATGGTCTGTAGGCACGATAGTGTCATTATCCCCAGCCAGCTTAAGATGAACGTCGGCTGGGATAGAGAATTCTTGCCTAAAGTATTCAAGACTTGTTGGGGTATTTACCCTATGCCTCCACATACCCATTATATCGACCTAAACTAAGAGGAATATGTTTCAGAAGATGGACGTTTTTCAGGTTTCCCTAAAGATTAAGGGTTTTACAGACAAATCCCAAATCTACGAATTATGAGGATAAAGATCGAGGGCACAGATCTAGGGCAGATACAAAAAAGAGAAAACAAAAACGAAGTTTCAGAATCAAGAACAGCGGCAAAGAAAATGATGGAAAAGCATAGAGGTTCAAAATATAGCCACAAAATTCAAGATACAGATAGATCCCAGACCTCGAGTAAGATCAGTAATGGCAACAGACTGACAATAGCACATAAAAAGAATGAAAGAAATTAAAGGAAGGGGGCTTACCAGGACAAGTGAAGCCAAGGCAATACTCGTCGAACCCAGAAACCAGTTGCGACAGCAAAAAAAGGCTTTGCAAGAAATACGGGACTAAGAACAGTTCCAGAGGAGAAATTGAAGCAATGGTAGATTTGAAAAGGAAGAACGAGCTTTCGGAAGAGAAAGAGTAAAGAAGATGGAAAGAAAAAGTGAAGAAAAGATAAAGGCAAAAGAAGTTTTGTCAAAAATTTGAAACGGCGGCAAAAATAACTGTTTGAACCTTTTCCGGTCGACCGGTGGATCGACCGGATGGACGTCCGGTAGGTTGACCGATGGCCCACTTGCAACGTTACAATACAGTGAATTAGTGAAGGCTCACGCAGATTCTTAGTTTGATAAAAAATTTGCTCCGTTCTCAGTTTGGTGAAACTATTGGAGCAGAAAAAGTGATTTTTTTCGTTAAATTTAAATTTGATACTGAATCTGATGCAACGTTAGAGGTGATCTAAGATGTAAGAAAAGTTTGAATTGCATGGTATAACAAACCAATCATAACATGCTATATAAGTGCATTCTATCATGCTATATATGTATATATATTGATTTAGTGGGATGAATTGAATTTAAAGTGATTACATTTAGATGGTAGAATTCACTTTCTAATGTGATATTTTTTTATTAAATTGTAATACTATATGTCGGTAATGATATACATATATGCGACATATTGTTAGTGTTTGGAATCTTAGTCCCAAAATTCATGAATTAGCATGTATAAGCATTTTCATCAAATTAGTTCAACTTTTGTACAATTTTAGTTTTAAAGTTACTTTTTATATTTTGACTATATACATTTTAAATATACACTTCAACAAATGCTATCTTGTCTGTTATTTAAATATTATTTTATTAATTTTAATTTAAAATTAATTTTTATAAACTCTACGCAACTAATTCTAAAATATCAAAAATAATATTTTTTCATATTTGATTAGTCCAAAGCGCTTATATTTGTTGAGTCAAATCTGCCAAAACTAAATTAGCTTACATAATAATTAGTTTGATGTAGTCAAAATTTAATGATTTACTTATTATTTGAACTTAAAGATAAAAAATAAAATAAAAATAATAAAACTAATTTGATAGAAATGCTCTACTGCGTCGCAAAATATAGCATCTTTTAAGGAAATTTTTTTTATTGGGACCAAAAAAAAAAAAAAATCAAAAGGTTGCAGTTTACATTGACCAAATTAAAAACTCAATATTTATTTTGTTACTAGGGTCAATTTGTTGCGGTTTACATTGACCAAATTAAAAACTCAATATTTATTTTGTTACAAGGGTCGATTTCTTTTTTTTTTGTTTTATTTATTTTTCAATCTTAACTATCAATCTATTTTCGTTAAGAAAAATCGATGGAAAAAAAATATATATATATATTTTAGTCATTAAACTTAACAAAAAAAATATATTTTAGACATTTTATGTATACTTGCATTGAGTTTGAAGACTAAAATACATGTTTTTCATTGGTTTTACTTAAAGAAAATAGATTAATAATTTAGATTAAAAACAAATCACAAGATTAAGATTTAAATTTACAAAATAAAAAAAGGTTGAACTTTCCTGTCTAGGTCCGTGGGGTCCACCACAAGCTCAATTTTGATGAATCAAACCGTTCATTTTATCGAGTCTTGCATGTATATTGCCCATAAAAAATTTAGGTCAATCTGATATTTGTAGCCATTTTCATTTTATCGAGCTTGCCCCTAAAAAATTAGCGGTTAATGTGTTTTAAAAAATAGACTATTCATTTTATTTTTTTTTTGTACAAATGCAATAAAATAAATGGGTTACAAATATCAGATCAATCTAATTTTTTTGTAGATAATATACACACAAGATCCGACAAAATTAATAATTTGAATCATCAAAACGGGATCCATGATGCACCCCACGGCCCGAACAACTCCTTTTAGCCCAAATGATGGACTAGAGAGAATTCCAACTCATAATGTGAATATCCCAATATATAAACAAAAACAAAAAAACACATTCATAAATAAATCAAATTTAAGCCTGTCATTTTATACAGAAATGGGAAAACTCATCGACACACCTCATCAGATCAGAATAAGATTACAGAGTATGAATAGCGAGGGTTAAATTTAAGAGAACACTATGGTGCACACCTTTATATCCAGAATGGCATAATTTCAATTTTTTAAGTCATAATAAAAAAAAGTAATGCTATAATAATATGTGATATAACTAAAAAAAAGAAAGAAAAAGCACCGATGAAAAAAGAAAGAAAAAGAATTGCAAATAATTGAAAACCTAGATTTCCTAAGTCAGATAGAGAGAAGCAGAGGCGATAGAGGAGGTTGAGGATTGCAAATTTACTTCTATTCTCACAAGACACCGATGAAATCACCTAATTTGCAATGAAATCACCTGAAATTCAACAAATTGACAAGTATATTACAAGCTTGAGAACTCAAGAAAACGAGAGAGAGAGAGAGACAGCGAGACAGAGAGATAGAGATTGAGAGGGAGATTGAGGGACAGAGAAAGAGAGCGAGATTGAAAGAGCGATTCATACCGATGGAGATCTTCAGACGACAATGGCGAGCGGAAAAGCGAGAGAGCAGAGCTATGCATGTCTGTAATGCGAGAGAGAGAGAGAGAGAGAACAATCCGTGTTTTAATTTTTCTAAAACTAGGGCAAATATAAGGAAGGAAAACGGGTAAAAGAGGAATAAATTGGTTATTTGCGACGGCTGATCAAGTGGTCGCAAATTATGTAGTAGCAAAAGGTCCTTTTTCTAGTAGTGAGTAATTGTCAGAAAAAATAATTATAAAAATAAATAAATATGAATAATTAAAATAATAAATTTTTTATGAATATATAATAATTTTTAAAAATTATCACTGAATGATAATTTTTTCAATTGTTTAAGTATTATGACAAGATAGTACAATTTACAAAGCAACTAATAAGGCCAGAACCAGACTTATCCACTCTAATTTTTCTGAATAGATAATTGTGTTGTGAAAATTAAATTTGTGTAGTATAAGATTCATATGTAGAATAAATCTTAATCATGAGATAATAATTTTGAATAATTTCTAAGTAATTAAGTCTGATTTGATAATATTACTTGATACAAAATTGATGTGGTGTGAAAAACAAAAACAACAAAAAAAACATGTGAGTTGGTATGTAACATGACATTATAATAGAAAAATGTTCCTTAAAATCAAAGAAGACATGGCTTTAAGTATATTTTTTTGAGAAAATTAGTCTAAGGCCCATCTCTCATTTTTAGTAATAGAAGAGATTCGCAATATTATTTTGTGATGTGTAAGGTCCCTCACCCTTAACACCCATATATCACAGAGAAATTTGGTTATTTCAAATCAAATACGTCTCTCCCTCTCTTAACCTCTTTTCTCTCTCCACAACTTGCCATTTTTCTTCTCTCTCTACAAAAATCCTAATTTACTCTCTCTCCTCACTCTACCTCTCTCTACATATATGCATATAGTAGTTTCAGGTTTGAGCTTGAAGAACGTAGCAATGGAGGATGCAATGGAGCAAAAGCATAAATAGATTGAGTTCACTATAGCCTCTGTTTCGCCGCTCTCTTCGTCTTCTTCTTCTTCTTCTGCGGAACTTTGATTTTACCGAGAAATCGAAATGGAATAAGGCTATTCACATTGATCTTTGAGCTACTCAGGTTAACATTTCTTCTTGGGAAATTTAGCTTTGGTCTGTGTTTGGTTGCCGAGAAAAGAAAAAGGAAAAATCTTCGAGCTTCATGTCTGTTGTTTTAGATTCACTAACCGAAGTAGTGTTCGTGGAAAATTTGAAAAGTTTTTTGAATTTTCATTTCTGTTTGTTTTCTTGCACTTTCTCAGCAACCAAACAGATTTCCTTGACTTCTTTTGAGCAATCTTCTCCAAGTTCACCCAAATACTTCAATACATCTGCCCAAAGGGTTCACTTCCCTTACCTGAATATGTGTTTTTGTTTTTGTGATCTTGGAAGTGAATTTCTCTGGACTTTTATTTGAGTCCAGAGAAAATTAATTCAGAGAAATTTGGTATTGGTGATGCGTAAAATTTTCTCAGTGATCTGTCTAGGCAAATTTTGTGTTGGAGAAATGTAAAATTTTCTTTGTGATGTGTCCAGAGAAATTTGGTATTGGAGATGTGTACAATTTTCTCTGTGATATGTCAATAGAAATTTGGTGTTGGAGATGTGTAAAATTTCTCTGTGATCTATCTTGAGAAATTTGGTGTTAGTGATGTGTAAAATTTTCTCTGTGACGTGTCCAGAGAAATTTGGTGTTAGAGATATGTAAAATTTTCTCAGTGATGTGTCCACGGAAATTTGGTGTGGGTGATGTATAAAATTTTCTCTGTGATGTGTCCAAAGAAATTTGATGTCGGTGATGTGTAAAATTTTCTATCTGATATGTCCAGAGAAATTTGGTGTTGGAGATATATAAAATTTTCTCTGTGATGTGTCTAGAGAAATTTGCTGTTAGTGATGTGTAAAATTTTCTTTGTGATGCGTCCAAAGAAATTTGGTGTTGGAGATGTGTAAAATTTTCTCTATAATGTGTCCAAAGATATTTGGTGTTGGAGATGTGTAAATTTTTCTCTGTAATGTGTCTAGAGAATTTTTTTTTGTGATATGTAAAATTTTCTCCGTGTTATGTCGACAGAAAATTGGTGTCGGACATGTGTAAAAATTTCTTTGGATCGAATTTTCTTTGGAAAGTCAAGAGAAATTTTATGGATCGAATTTTCTTTGTATCGATGTTGAGGGACCTAAGCCATTATGAAAATATTGAGTGTCCTTTATGCTATAAAATCTTAATACTAGGAACCTTAAAAAAAATCCCTTATTTTTTTATAGAAAAATTAAAAGAAATTTTTTTTTTGGCCTATGTTATAAATCAAACCTTAACTTTTTAATTGTCAATATTTAAATCTTGAACTTTTAAGATAGTATCAAGTTGTTATGTAACTATTTTCAATTTTTTCCTAAGAAACTAAAAATTAATTTGGTAAAAACATAAAAATAATAATAATAAAAAAGTAATTATCATTTTATGTAGTTTTATCTTTTTGGAGGAAATTTTTTTTTAAAAAAATCATAAATATCTTTTTTGACATTTATTTTTATTAAACTAGTTTTCATTTTATTAAAAAAAATCAAAAATTAGTTTCAGAAAATCAAACCGAGCCTGGCCAATTCAAGAGTTGGCTTTATAAAATAGTATAAATAAATAATTTAGATGTATACATACAAAGTTAGTTCGCCCAATGGTTCTCAAAGCCCTCTTTTGGCAAGTGATTTTTTTAGAAGTTGGTGGCATCTCGTGATATGTTACATATTAATCTGTAATCATTTAATTGTTTTCACTTTGATTCCCAAATAAATGATATTTTGTACTTTAGTCTTTTTTTTCTTTTTTTTTTATTAGTAAAAGAAACTTTATTGATGAAAAAAGTAAGATACAAGTGAACTTTACATCAATAAAGAAGAGAAGTGCAAAGAGCATTATAACTATCCATAACAATCCCAACTAGATTGCCACCAATAAGGTAACACAATCATTTGCTAGCACTTAATTCAAGATTGGTGATGAACCAATCAAAAGGAGTCCGGATCCTCTCCAGCGTGTGAATCCCCGTCCGGTCCTCCGGATGACGGCTCAGATGAAGCCACGTTACCCTACAAGAAATGCATGGTTCAGATTTATTTCTTTAAACAAAAAAAATTCAAAACATACCACACTAAATCATTTCCTTTTTCCCTCACCCTTCTCTCTCTCCCTCACTGCACGCACAAATCCCACCACACACACACGCGCGCGCACACACACACACACTCTCTCTCTCTCTCTCTCTCTCTCTCTCTCTCTCTGCTTCTTCTTCAAGAAAGCTCTGGTTCTACAATAATATGGGCTGACCCCAGCTGCTTGCATTTATGACATCTATTCTTCTTCTTTTTTTTTCTCTTTTTTTTTTGTTTTGTGCTTCGTCTTCCTTACTTCACTAACAATTTTTTTTTTTCAGTTTGCACATTGTTCATTGCCGTTGCTACAGGCCCCGCCGTCATCAATACTTCACCTCGGCCCATCGACGCATCCACTCTGAGCTTTGGGTGCGTCTGATTTCGGTTTTGCTGCGTCAAATAGCACCGCCATTGGTTCAAATGCGACGGAGCAGCACTGTCCAACCTTCCTAGAGTCGTGCAACATTCCGATGGCCGTGGGCATCAGTGCCCCTTCTGTTGCTCACCGTCGGTGCTTCATTTTAGTATGACGACGCAGCTTCTCGGAGACCCAGACACATCAGAGCTCAGCACTGCTGACCAGCTCCGACGCCGATCTCTCTGCAACGTCATCCCCGTTGTCTTCGTCCTCAACTATCCAGTGCTGACCACGCCGTTGCCCATTCAACGTGACGTGCGTGGTTGCCAACTCCGCCGGCTTCAGATTGTCCAACGCCGACCACACTCATTTGCCCACTCAACGCGACGTGTGTGGTCTTGCCTAGCACTGTTGAGCCTCAGTATACATTTATTCTTCATTTCTCTCTTGATCTAATTACTTTTTATTTATTTTAAATTTTTATTAAATATATTTAATATTAGTCTTATTTTAAAAGTATATTTTCAATGATATTAATTTTATAAAAAAGAAAATTTTATATTAAAAATTATATATTATGAAAATAAAATGAAAAGATTAAAATAATTTTTTATTTTTATTAGAAATATGATAGAGAGAGAGAATATGTGATAGAGAGAGAGTATGTGTGATTTTAACTTTTTGTTAGAAATGTGATATATATATAGAGAGAGAGAGAGTGTGTGAGTAAGTGTGTGTGTCAGTGAGGAAGGGACGGAGCGAGAGAGTGTGTGCTGTGAGTGGAGTGTAGTGTATTTCTTCGTCTTTTTTTAAATAAACAAATCTGAGCCGTGTGTTTATTTATAGGTAACGTGGCTTCGTCTGACCCGTCGCCCGGAGGACCGGACGTGCATTCACGCTGGAGAGAATCCGGACTCAATCAAATGAGACAAAAAGAGAAGAAATGAAAAATCCTTTGCAAGCACAATCCTTTAGTCTTTGACGCCTCAATTATTAAAAATCAATGATGGGAGAAAGGGTACTATCGGAATTTGACATGAAGCTTGAACAACTTCAAAATTTTGTTGCATTTTTTTTCTTGTAATGTTCTTAAAATACACATCCTCTCGTTATTTATTTTAAACAGTTGATGTAGAATGTTTGGCAATTAGTTTTGGAACTTCTAGACGAGGCAAAGACAAAAGACATTAGTAAACCTAAGATGACACGTGCATAGAATGACATGAAATTTAGTGAAGACATGAAAACCATTATAACGATCATAATGACCCATTACTTTGCTATGGACTACAATGATATTTGGGTGGATTCTTATGTTTAGGTTGTCAATTTCACAATTTTGTGGTTTTTTGAAAATATTTCCCCTTACTCTAGATGAATCCGATTTTGTTTAAGTTTTTCTAGTATGTTTCATTTTCATTATATATATATATATATACATACATATATTTATATATATATATATAAAAATTTGAACCCAATTCAAATGTTTTTATTTCCGGTAATTTTTTTATTTTTTTAATTCTGGCCTGATTATGAAGTAATTAGCTCAGGACTTGATTCTTATTTGCTTTAGGTTTTTTCTAATATAAATTGATTCTAATATAAATTGACACGCATGCTTTAAGGCAAATCAGTTGATCTTAAATAATTAATAATATTGTGAGAGAGGGTCACTTTTTGTTAAACTCATTCTTTGTGTTCAAGTGTTCATCCTATTATTCTTTCTTGCATCAACGATACTAATGTCAGGTATTAAAGTATAATAAATTACATATTTTACAGACTAAAATAAAATAAAATAAAATTAAATGATCAAAAACTAGAGTGTATACACTATCATAATAAATTCTACTTATATATATATATATATATATATATTACATTGTTTTTAACATTTTGCTCTTATGTGAGAGCCTTTCCATTCAATTGTTGTTTTTGATTTCTCTCACTATCACACAGCAGGATTGAACATGCATATTTTGTTCCAAAGCAGTAATAAACCACAATATGCTAAGCAACTATGGTTGGCTACCAACAAAGCTTTTATTTCACAAATATAAACACACAACATGTCTTTATTGATATGATGATGCTATGGTAGAGTATGTACTAGCAAGATTAACTCATATCAACCTACTTAATTAATATCCCCAACAAAAGAGGATTTAAGGGACAATAAAGATAAACCTATAGTTAAAATAGATGTAAATCATCCATGCCCAGGTTGCTCATCATCTTCATGGTATTCTTCTGCCATTATATTTTCGTTCAGCCTCTTTACTGTCAATGGTTCCTGTGTAAGTCTCTTGTGCTTGGATTGGCCTAGATGATGGATCTAGTGTGCCGCCATACCTCCTTTGAGCTTCTCTACTGTCGATGGTTGCTATGTAAGTATCACGTTTTGGAACTGTCGAGTCCAGTACAGTCATCCGTGGTTGCGGTGCAGCAGGTGCACTAGCAGGGACTGCCCAAGGCTTTGCAGCTTCCTTGTTTTTGGCTATAAAAGGATCTGTCAAGCTCTCATCCAGAATGGTATTACCACTACTAGGCTTGTTTTTGGCTATAAAAGGATCTGTCAAGCTCTCATCCCGAATGGTATTACCACTACTAGGCTTGTTTTTGGCTATAAAAGGATCTGTCAAGCTCTCATCCCGAATGGTATTACCACTAATAGGCTTGTTCTCGGCTATAAATGGATCTGCCAAGCTTTCATCCCGAATAGTATTACCACTAGGCTTGTTCCAGTCATTGTTATTGTTGTTGTTTTTGTTAGTGTAATCAGCACCTTGGCCCATTGCCTTAGGTTTGTTGTTGTGCCAATTTGTGACAATATGGAGGCGAGGCCTCGTTGGTCTGCTGGCTTCAGGTTGAGCTCTAGTGACAAACTCCTCAACCTTTTGTGAGTGATCTAGAATTGGACTGTTGGTGACTTCATAGTCCTTCACAGGCTTCACTTGTGTTGGAGAGTTAGACCCAGACATTGCACAATATAGCTCTCGGAACTTGTTTGCTGTTAGAGAAGGCTCTTTTATGATTTCCGTACTTAGTTACTGTGGAGGTTGCAACATAGCCTTATATAGAAGAGGCTATGTTCTTTTTTGCTTCAACAATCTGTCACAATAATTGAGGATCAAATTCTTTTCTTTTTTTGTTTTTCTTTTCTTGAGATTCCACTGAGTTTTCCAATGAAGTAAATTTCAGAAGAATCAAATTCTGCTCATATATGGGATATGATATGACTTCAAAATCTGCTCTGTATTTTCCTGTGGATACAATTGTGCCTTCAGTGAGAAAATTCACTACATAGAGAAAAAATTCTTGAGGTGCTAGGCCACCGTTTGAAATGGACTCTCTATACACACTACAGCAAAAAGCAATTTTAGCAACCAAAAATGTAAATTTCGTCGCTGAAAGTAGGGCAATTGGCGACTAAAATTGAATTAGTAGCCAAAAGTGAAGACTTTTGGCGACTAAAACAGTTTAGTAGCCAAATGTATACTTATTGGCGACTAAAAATCAGATTAGTCGCTGATTACATGGGTTTTAGCGACTAAAACAATTTTAGTAGCCAAAAATGAAGGTTTTTGGCGACTAAAAAAAATTAGTAGCCAAAGGTATAGGTTTTGGCGACTAAAAAATGGTTTGGTCGCCGATTGTAGGTGTTTTACCGGCAAAAAATTTTTTTGTAGCCAAAAGTAAAGGTTTTTGGCTACTAAAAAAAATTTAGTAGCTAAAAGTGGACAATTGGCGACTAAAATTGAGTTTAGTCTGCAAAAGTGGCGGCTTTGGCGACTAAAAAACAGTTTAGTCGCTGATATGAATTTTCCTTGGATACAACTGTTAAAAATGTTGACTTACTGTGGAATAGCATTTCCCCACTAAGGGTGTAATTTTTGGCTGGTTAACTCGGTGGAATAGTTTATCCGCTTCTACATTATTTTGTTACTGGAAAGACGAGTTTTGAAGGACCCGTCTGACGCAACTTGTATGCTTTTAGAAGACGATCTCAAAACACCTAATGACTCACTACTTTATTATGATTTCTCTTAGAAAGTGTGGTGTGATTGTCTAAATTGGTGGCACATGTAGCGGATAATACCACCAAATTTTAAACATCTAGATCTTGTTTAATAGTAAAAAGATTAATAATTGCATGAATTAGTCAGATAAATATTTATTTTGTATTTATTTTATTTTATTTTTTTCATACTTGAAATTATGATCCTTATCCTCTCTTAATATTAAAAATTTATCAATTTTATCGAATTGAATATTTGCTATACATATAATCTAGTTAATAATTTGCAATCAAACATAGGATTCTGAGTCTATAAACTAATAATTTCAATCCTATTTGTCACTACAACAAAAAGCAGTTTTGGCGACCAAAAATGTAAATTTCGTCGCTGAAAGTAGGACAATTGGCGACTAAAATTGAATTAGTAGCCAAAAGTGAAGACTTTTGGCGACTAAAACAGTTTAGTAGCCAAATGCATACTTATTGGCGACTAAAAATCACTTTAGTCGCTGATTATATGGGTTTTAACGACTAAAACAAATTTAGTAGCCAAAAGTGAAGGTTTTTGGCGACTAATAGAAATTAGTAGCCAAAAGCATAGGTTTTGGCGACTAAAAAATGGTTTGGTCGCCGATTGTAGGTGTTTTACCGGCAAAAAATTTTTTTGTAGCCAAAAGTAAAGGTTTTTGGCTACTAAAAAAAATTTAGTAGCTAAAAGTGGACAATTGGCGACTAAAATTGAGTTTAGTCTGCAAAAGTGGCGGCTTTGGCGACCAAAAATCAGTTTAGTCGCCGAAAGTAGTTATTTTTAGGTGAAAATTAATTTTTTTAGCGACTAAATTATTGGTAGTAGCCAAAACTGAGGTTTTTGGCGACTAAAAAAAAATTTAGTCGCCAAAAGTGGCTTCTTTTTTTTTTAAATAAATAATTTATTTTTTACATAAATTATATTGAATATAAATAATTATGTTTATATATATAGTTTAATATAAATACAAGTCAATATACTATATAAATAATATTTTGCATATATATATATTCATGTGGGGTTATTGTGGCATAGTGGAGAGAGTGTATTGGTAGAGGTTTAATATGTGGAAGGTTGGTGGTTCAAAACTTGGGAAGATCGTAAGTTAATTTTTTATTTTTTATTTTTTCTGAAATAAGCTTTTAGCGACCAAAATAGGTGGTCGCCAAAAGCTTCAGTATTGGCGACAAAAAAAATTGTCGGCAAATGCATAAATTAAAAAAAATAATTCACTATTGGCGACTAAAAATTTATTCGCCAAATGTATAATTTAAAAAATATAAATGAGTTTTGGCGACGAAAAAAAAAATTGTTAGTAAAATAGAAGTATGTATCTATCAACAGATATATCCATAAAACAGAAGGAGAAAAGCATAAGAGTTCAGTAAGGTGCCAGCCACAACTGTCATCTAACCAGATACATCTATCAAATAAAATCAAAATTAAAACATCTTCAAAATCCTCAAGACGCTTCTAAGGCAAAACATCATATGCCAAAATAAAAACCAAAATCAACCACCTTCAACAAAGAATCCCTTTGTTTCAACCATTCAATATTGCATAACTACATAGAAACAGATGGGACAGTTGAGGCTACTAATAGACGAAATATCAACCCTTTTTCCTTCCCATTTATTTATTTATTTATTTATTTTTTAAGCCCTCAATATCTACTTGATCATCTTCCCCTTTCTCTTCTCTTTTTTAAGCAACCTTCTTTTAATTGAAACAAACTGAGATTGGTAATAATAAAAATTATAATAATAATAATAATAAACAAAATGTAAAACTATAATGCCAAATAAAATTAAATAAACTATACAATATATGACTTAAACATTACTCTTTTTTATTTTTAGCAACAAAATTACTAATTAAACTAGCATATTATATCATTTTCAATAAATAACATAATTAATATCTTCAATCTTCAACATGAAATGGTGGAGGAAGATAAGATTGTGGACTTGAATAGGTTAGATGGGTCCTCATTTATTTTTTTGGGAGTCCTTAAAACTTTGATAAAATTTGGAGTGCAAAGCAATAGCTTTGTTGGCCTATCCTCAAGGCCGACCTTAGGTGAGATGGACCCCACAGTAGGCTTCACTACCTTAATCAATTGAATAGGAGAATTTTATCCACCAAATGTCAAGGGAAAAAAAAAATCGGACTCACTACAATTATCATGCGGTAGTGTTTGGTTCATTAGAATTAAGAGGAAATGGGATGATCATGCAATTGTAATATCTATTCACATGTTTGGTTCACTAAAAAATAATGAAAAATATAATATAAATGTAATCATTATTCACCACAATAAGAAGAAAAATATTCATTGCCTTAGGAGTATTGCTCCACCCCATTCATATTTGGACAAGTATCCAATTGTCTCTCCAAAAGAGACAAACAAGTAGTGGAACCTACTATTTCAATCAATAATAGTTAAGTTGGGACACCCCCTAGATTTGCCCTTGAAGCAACGAATAATTTCTCCAATAAAAAATAGAGAATGATCATTTCAGATAAAAATCATTTAATTCTATTTTACTTTCATTTCCTAAACACAATATTAATGAACAAGTGAACAAAAAACCTGATATGAAAAGTAAGGCGAATTTTTCAATCAATTTGGATACGGCAAGAATAGGAATATATTTATTGCCGCTCCACAACAATCAATGGTAGCATATTGAAGTCTTTAAGTGAAAACAACTCAATCTCCACTTTCAAGGTGGCATAAGCCGGCACTCAAATTGGAAGTTGAACCGATTAAGGCTTGTTTGGCCACTCCTTCAATTAGTATTTATTCCATTAACTTTTTACATGCAAATTCTAGTGTAATAATGTACAAGAAAGAGCAATTAAAGAAGGGTACATTATAGTCACGTTTTAAATAATAATTCATTTGCATTTGCTCTCTGAATTTCAAAACTCAACAATTAACTCTTTTCAAATACTATTTTGTTATTGTTAAACCCACTCAAGCAATGCCAAGGGGGTGTGTTAGACTTTAAACCCATATCGCCAATCTAAGTCACTCAAATTTGGTTAATATTGTTAGAAAAAATAGTTTTATAATGACTTTAATATAAAATGAAAATAGGTCCCAACCACCTGTTGAGTTGGAATCAAATGGCACTACAAGAAAACACATTTTTGCCGACTATTTTTGGCTACCAAAACAAATTTAGTCGCCAAAAGTGTGGGAATTGGCTACCAAAATTAATTTTAGTCGGCAAAAGTCAACCTTTTAGCTACTAATTTTTTTAGTAGGGGAATGTTGATTATTAGCGACTAAAAAAAATTTAGTAGCTAAAAAAAATACAATTGGCGACTAAAAAATTTTTTAGTAGCTAAACATATCACAATTGGCGACTAAAAGAATTTTTAGTCGCCAAAGACCTACTTTTGGCTACTAAATAGTTTGGTAGCCGAATGAAAATAAAAAAATTATAAAATACCTTTGGCGACCAAAATTCTGGTCTCCAAAAACAGGGGATTCACCGACTAAATTACGTTTTAGTCGCCAAAGGACTACTTTTGGCTACTAAATAGTTTGGTAGCCGAATGAAAATAAAAAAATTATAAAATACCTTTGGCGACCAAAATTTTAGTTGCCAAAAACAGGGGATTCACCGACTTTAGTCACCAAAAACAGGGGATTCACCGACTAAATTACTTTTTAGTTGCCAAAGACCTACTTTTGGCTACTAAATAGTTTGGTAGCCGAATGAAAATAAAAAAATTATAAAATACCTTTGGCGACCAAAATTTTGGTCGCCAAAAACAGGGGATTCACCAACTAAATTACATTTTAGTCGCCAAAGGACTACTTTTGACTACTAAATAGTTTGGTAGCCGATTGTTTAATAATGGTAAAGTGTTCCTTTAGGTAATGGTAATTTCTATAGGATTGTAATGAAAAATTAATATTATTAAAATGTAATATTATTAAAATGTAATGAATATTTTTAAAATGTAATAATTTATCATTTAAATAAAATTTTCAATTTTTCAATATCATTATCAAAACGAGGGTTAAGTGTGTAAAAAAAATTCACTCATGACTTATAAGTAAATAAATCTGATTTGTAAGACTTATTGATATTATTTCAGATTTTAAAATTTTTCTTAATTTTTTAATAATTAATTTTTTCAACTTTTTAAAATATTTTAAGCAAATTTGTTTATTTTTTAGACTCACTTAATTTAGATATATTTAAAAAAGAAAATATTTGTGCTTTTTTTAAAATACAAAATAAGTACTCACTTAATTCACTTAATTTTGATATATTTTTTTTTTAAATTTGAGGGATCTATAAAAGTAATTGGTGATTTAATGCTAATTGAACTGAAGGCCTAAACTGGGGCTGTGCGTATATATTTTTTAGTTATGCGTTAATGATTTTGACTGCTAAAATATGCTTGAGAAAATGATTTTGACTGCTAGTTACAACTGAATAATAAATTAATTAAATCCACTTGACACATGATTTCTTCATCTGTCGTTATCTATGAGAAAATATACATATTGCATGTTCTAAAATTCTAAAAAATTGATTAGTGCCTAGTTAGTCATGCAGGAGTCCCAAAAAAAAAAAAACACCGGTTGAGCTGGCTCATAATTTTTTATTAAAAATATAAGAATATAAGAAAATATAAGAATATAAAATATTATTATATTTTTATTTAAATATAATTTTAATATATTTGTTACTTTTATTTTAATTTTTTTTGAAGTTGTTATTTTACTTTTACCAACTAAATATTAGTCGGCGATTATAATTACAAAATTTAAAAATTGTGCTTCATATCTGAGGGAAACTTCGGAGGGAAACTTTATTACTTCTTTCTTTTCTCTCTCTGTCTCTCTCTCTCTCTCTCTCTCCACCATTTCACAAAGAAACAGAGTAAGTAGTGTTTTCTTGGTATTCTTTGCGAAGCTCTGAATCGCGAGACCACAAAATCGAACAAAGACAGGTCTTCATTGGCCGTCGAATCTGTTGGGCAAAACCCTAGATCTGAGTTGATCTGTTTTCGATCGGCCTCAGCATTCTGAATATTGGATCCATTGGATCGGAGACCATGCCAGTGGCTGCTTCCGCCATATACTACTTGAATCTCCACGGCGATGTCCTCATCAATCGTCTCTACTGCGACGACGTTGGGTTAGCTCCTCTCTCTCTCTCTATACATACACACACATATATATATATATATATGTATATTTATTCAATTATAGGTTTATATGCTTGAAATGTATGAATTACATATGAAAAATAACTTGCATTGAGTATATATTTGACTTCCTTGATGTGGATTGACATACATATATATATTTTTTTCTTTCTTTCCTCTTTTGCATAGTAACTCGAGGAATTTTGCTGCTTAAGTACTTTAATTTTTTCAAGGACCAAATGTATTTTCCTTAGTTATGGTTCGTTAGTTTGTTCCACTCTTTTGACTTACCCTTGTTTAACTGAAGCTGATTTATTGTTATTTATGGATCAAGTTGGGATAATACTTAAGATTTTTTTTTCTTTAGCAGACGGTATAAAGAGAAAAAGGAAGAAGTGGCAGAGACAGAGGTTGATCCTGAACGAGATCAACGGATGGTTTTTGCTTATGAACTTTTTATTGCTGTATCAATTACATTTTATGTCTTGGGCAAACCTAAATAAAATCCAAAATTTGGGAATTTTTTAACTGTATTTTTATACAAGAAATTGGAACTTGCCATAATTTATTTAAAAAAGTTCAAAGGGTGCTAAATGAAATTCAATTACTTAGTCTTTACTGTGTTTGAACTTTGAAGATCTATTATTTTATTTTATACAGGTAAATGAAACTGGCCAAAATGAATCAATTTTCACATTGATTTTAATTTCTATTATCTTTAGCATACGATTTATAAGATTTTGGTAGGCAATCAAAGCCATCTATTGAAGACCCACTTACTCTGTGCATGCTTGCCTTGCAGCTGCCTTGCAGCTGCCACCACCCTCACGGGAAAGGTATGTTAAAATGGGCAACTTGTTATTGTCTGTTTGTCGATAGTTTTACATTGCAAAAATTTAAAGGCATAGTTACAGGTCAGTTTGATGAATTTAATTTTGAATATTAAATTTATTATTTTAAAAAAGTACAATTAAACTATTTATACTTTTTACATCATCATATTTCAATAGCACTAATAAATTAAGAATAAATCAAAATTCACAAATAAAAGACAAAATATCCCAATTATTTATCATTTTAATAAATTTTTCAATATTATTACCAGTACTAATGAAATAATCATTTTACAAACACAAAACATATATTTAAAAAGTTTTAAAAAAATTTCATTATCAAAACGAGGGCTAAGTGTGTAAAAAAAATTCACTCATGACTTATGAGTAAATTTATAAAATTTTAAAATATATTATTATATTTTTCAGTAAAAAAAATATTAGGGCAAATATTTAAGATAATTTAATATTTTTAATTTATAATTTTATTACTTATATTTTTATTTAAATATAATTTTAATATATTTGTTACTTTTATTTAAATTTTTTTGGTTACTTTTAATATATTTTTTTAATATATTTTTTACCGACTAAATTTTAGTCGGCGATTATAATTACAAAATTTTAAAATTGTGCTTCAGACTTCGGAGGGAAACTTCGGAGGGAAATTTCATTGGCGACTACAAAAATTGGTCGGGAAAGAAAGGTTTAAGATTTCCGATTTCATTGGCTTCAGATTTCAGATTTCGTTTTTCTGTCTTTCACTCTTCGACTCTCTCTCTTTCTCTCTCTTTCTCACTCTCTCACGCCTTTGCCCTCCTCCAGCTCTCTCTCTCGCGTCGTCGGGTACGGCAGGTATGTCCTCTCTCTATTTTGCCCTATCTCTATCTTTCAGTCTCTCTTCCCTTAATTTCAGCCTCTAGGGTTTTCGTCTTCCATTTGCAGCTCTGTTCTGATAGCAGCTCTGTTCTTGACACTGGCAAGCTCGGACGCCCCTTGCTCAGAGGGCTCCAGTGGCGTATAGATTTGGGAATTTTGCCTTCTTCCTCCTCCATCGATGATCTTTGCCGAGTCACCACAGATTCACGTCGGAGGTATAAATGGATGTTTTCTTGATTATATATATTGGGAATTCTATAAACGTATATATATATATATATATGTCTTTGTAACTTGGAGGCATAATTTGTTGTTTTCTTGAAATTACTCTACGTAATCGTTTGTGTTTTGTTAATGGGTTGAAATGATCACCTGGGTCAGCTCCAAAATACTTGAAATTTGTTGTGAAAGTTTCCATGATGAGCTCGTTTTAGTTTATAGAATTTCCTTATCAATTTGATTCCGATTGCAGTTTAGTTATTTACATGTGAGTGCATTTATAGTGTGCAGTTTTTTATCATTACGGTCCAGTGGCGTATTTTATTTATGGAAATTAAGGATTCAATGTCCTCCAGGTATAATCTTTTAGTGTATGTGTTTGTTTATATATGTTTTCGTGCTCCTCTTAGCTCAAAATCAGGGCAGACTGTGAATTTTTTGGGGCGCTAAGCAAACTCTCAAGATGAGGCTCTCTCTATATTTTCGTTCACTGAAAACTAAAGTTTGCTTGACTAAAATTCCTAAAATTTGCTTACATAGTTTAGCAAAGTCTACTTTACTGTAAAAATATATATATATATATATGTATGTATGTATGTATATATAAAGCTATAATAGCAAAACAAATTGATAGCACCAAATTCAAATGCTCTTGGTAAACACTAATTGATAGCACATTTTGGGGAAGAATTATGCATTGAGCTCATTGAGCTCATGTGATTGGAACACTCTTCATTGCTCTATGGAGATGTAAACTGCGCTCTTTATTTTTATTATAGTTTCAGATGCTATCCTCTGATTGTATTTTGGAGCAGGGGGTCTTCCATGCAAACTAGAGGGTATAGTCGAATCACCACTTGTAAATGGATACCGTAACAAGTGTGAATTTTCAGTTGGATATTCTGTACAGGGAAAACCAACTGCGGGGTTTATGCCTGGGAACTTCAGGTAGTTATTGAATTTACCTTTTGGGATTCACTTCTTTACATTTTTCTCTTGTTTATCATAAAGAAGAATTATTTATTTCAGGGAGGGTGTGACAGCTGTTGAAGAACCTACGAACTGCCAAAATGTTTCCACATTGCACATTGCACTTTGATGACGAGTTAGTAAACAGTGAATTTGAGAGGATGGCTCAAGCATTTGCTGTGGGACCTTCTGCTGATTCTCCTTTGCCTCTAACATCATTGGTAGTTCAGGTACTAACTCTAAGTACATGTACTTGTTTGGGTCTGATATTTTAATTTCTTTATTACATGGGCAGTTGTACTGTATAATCTGTCTGTTACCAGGATTCATGAAAACCTGAGCTTTTAAAGACCCAGCATGCAATGGAAAAATAAATGTACATGTATGGTGGAACCATTATTCAATCAATTCTTTTTTTTTTTTTTTTTTTACATTCTAAGATTATATACTGTGTACTTCATAATATACTGCTTGGATTTCTTGGATTGAGTCACAGATGAAAATTTTATACTGTGTACTTCAAAATATGTGAAGTGTGTATTTTGTTTCCATAGCCACATACTTCAGAATAGGATGGAGAATTCTTTGCATTTCTTGTTAATTGGTTACTTTATTGACATCATTTTTCATATTTTCATTGTTACCACCAAGTGATAATCTGGTTGAACAACAGAATATAGTAGTGTGAATTGTAGCTTACATATTCTTCATGTAGAAAATGCTACATTGTGAAGCTTCTTTATGATATCAAATTCTAATGGTCGTAGAAAACAAATTGCATCTAGATACCTAAAGTTCTATATATAGGTTGGTGAAGTAAGTTCGAAAAATTGAGTTTTATAGATACCTTCTTTTTTTTTTTTGAGAAATGAGTTATAATTGATAATGTAAATAGAGTCTTAATGTTGCATTAATCTTCTTGGAAAAATTATGATGGCACAAAAAATTTTCATTAATTTCTCTCCCGAGCAAGCAGTGTAGTAGTAAGAATTTGATGATCAGGTTTATTTTTCACAACATATACTCAACTGTTAGAGTGAGTGTTTTTGTTGTACTGTGCTATTTTAGCACTACTAAAGCTTACACCAAAATACTTCATTACTAAAGAGGCTATGGTTTGTATGCAGAGACTAGTGTCTGATTTCCTTTCAAACTACATATTCTTAGCTGTTCAAAGCGTTGTTTCAAGTACTGATTTGATTGTTCAAAGAGTTGAATTTGTTCTTGACTCTGACAAGAGAAGCCACCTCATGGACTAATTTAGTGATAGTTTATCTTCATGCTGCCTAAATATGCCATTGCAGCTGTGTGGTACTATGTGATAATTTATATTCTTGTCTTCCCTCAATTATGTTCATAGGAACTAATTTAGTGACAATTGGTTGGTTACAAGTTAAAACTAGAGATGTGAAAGGCAATGCAGAGCTGCGGGTGGAACTTCAAGAACGTCGAATTGCTTGTGAACATCTCACACAACGCGCTGTAGATGCTATTCTCTGAGATTCAGCGAGTAGGTTCAGTTTAAATAACTGGCCAAGCAAGTAATATGAGAATTTTAAGTTGTGATTGATTTTATTTATCTTTTGC
The DNA here is from genome assembly GCF_004153795.1 of Camellia sinensis. Classification (NCBI taxonomy): domain Eukaryota; kingdom Viridiplantae; phylum Streptophyta; class Magnoliopsida; order Ericales; family Theaceae; genus Camellia; species Camellia sinensis. The sequence continues at coordinate 1,636,134 of NW_021024778.1, read as the reverse complement.
TGTCTCAGATATACAATGAACAAATCGAAGAATTAATTGATCCAACCCAACGAAACCTAGAGGTGGGTATTACTCTATCTCTCTCTCTCTCTCTTCAATACCTTTTTGGATTACTTTTATGTGTGCTTAATGGTGGTTAAACTGCTGCAGATAAGGGATGATACCAAACATGGATTTTATGTTGAGAATTTGACCGCGGAATATGTGACCTGTTATGAGGGCATAACCCAAATATTAATTAAGGTAGCAAATAATAAGGCATTCAAGTTTTGTTCTTTTTTCCATGAGCATGTTTCTTGTTGTTTATTGAATTAGTGCTACAGATTGCTACTTGTTGATACTTCATGGATAAATTTTTAAATTTTTAACTTGTGGGGAACATTAGAGTCCAGGAATGAAAATTTATGAGTTGCTGTTAATGATCAATTTGTGGTGTTTCTTATCCCTTTGGTATTCTTTACAGGCACGAAGCTGAGCTTGCTGCAACGGCTAGCCAGCCCCTTCCTGATGATGATGACGATGCATTTGACTAATGCTCATGGCTTTGGCTTTTTGCTATCATTTTTCGTGCTCCTTTAGTTAATATGAGCAATGCAAAAAAAATTTCAACGCTATCGAAGGATTTGTGTATGAGAGGTGAATGTATCGCGGAGAAGAGACCATTTTAGTTATTCTTTAGCCATTGTTTCAAGTCTGGTTGTGGTTGTGCTTTGTGGTAGAATTCTTTAGGCTGCCATATGGATGTTTTGAGTCACTTCAAGTGTTTGCTTCAAGATTTTAAATTATCTATGGATTTAAATTATTGACGTTGGATTAGACTTGGACTGTATGGAATTTGTAATATATATAGAATTGGACGTTGAAGATTACTTTTTTGAATGCTTGGAACTGAAATGTGTGCACGTTGTTGAATGGTTTAATGGTTGATAATATATTTTAGTGTTGATGGATTATATTGTTTTATACAGGGTACAGGTTGTAATATAAATGAACACAGGTTATTTACAATTTTTTTTTAAAAAAAAAAACAAAAAAAAAATTATTTGGCCACCAAATGTTTTGGTAGCCAAATAGGTAATCAAAAGTTTTGGCTACGAATAATTTAGTAGCAAAAACATAGCTCAAAATGTTTTTGCCACCAAATAATTAGTAGCTAAAAGATTTGAGAATGAGAGAAAGAAACTATTGGCGACTAATACTTTAGTGGCTAAAACATACCTTTTGCCGACTAAACTAAGATTAGTAGCCAAATGTGTACTTTCGGCGACCAATTATTTAGTAGCTAAAAGTGATACCTTCCCCGACCACAACAAGTTAGTAGCCAAAAAGCCTCATTCGGCGATTAATACTTTAGTGGCGGAAACATACCTTTTGCCGACTAAACTAAGATTAGTAGCCAAATGTGTACACTTTCGACGACCAAACAAATTTTAGTCGCCAATACTATCGCCGACAGGGTAAAGGCGACGAGCTTAGCGACGAAAAATTTTGGTCGCTAAATCGTTTAATTTTTCAATCAATTTGGATACGGCAAGAATAGGAATATATTTATTGCCGCTCCACAACAATCAATGGTAGCATATTGAAGTCTTTAAGTGAAAACAACTCAATCTCCACTTTCAAGGTGGCATAAGCCGGCACTCAAATTGGAAGTTGAACCGATTAAGGCTTGTTTGGCCACTCCTTCAATTAGTATTTATTCCATTAACTTTTTACATGCAAATTCTAGTGTAATAATGTACAAGAAAGAGCAATTAAAGAAGGGTACATTATAGTCACGTTTTAAATAATAATTCATTTGCATTTGCTCTCTGAATTTCAAAACTCAACAATTAACTCTTTTGAAATATTATTTTGTTATTGTTAAACCCACTCAAGCAATGCCAAGGGGGTGTGTTAGACTTTAAACCCACATCGCCAATCTAAGTCACTCAAATTTGGTTAATATTGTTAGAAAAAATAGTTTTATAGTGACTTTAATGTAAAATGAAAGTAGGTCCCAACCACTTGTTGAGTTGGGATCAAATGGGTTGGAATTTTTTGTAACAAGATCTTTACACTATAAAAGAATAATAAAAAACTGTTGAGAATTGAATGAGAAATTGTCTCATAAAGTTGGCAAATAATAATAAAAAACTATTGAGAATTGAATGAGAAATTGTCTCACAAAGTTGGCAAAGAATAATTAAAAAACTATTGAGAATTGAATGAGAAATTGTCTCATTAAGTTGGCTTCATGAATGAGGTATTAGGAATGGTATGTAACCACCTATCCCACATTGATTATAGAGAAAAGTATTGATGGGTATTTAAATTTCAAGGTTTTGATAAGGGCATGAGCCTTTTGAGGAATCCAAATTTTCAGAGGGAAGGGAGTTATGGATGCTTCAAAGATGGGTTTAGGCTAAAAGTATGGTCCAAGTTGGTTATGCAAAAATTGACACACGTGCTTGCCCGGACCGATTTGGATCCATGGATCTTGGGCTTGAGGTTAGGTTTGGGGCTAGGATTAATTGGTGACCCATCAACCTAATCTTTTTTGGACTAGGTCAAAGTGGTGGATGTAGATATATACACATGTGTATATAGATTGTATGACTTATATGCTAATTCCGAATCAATTTTGCTAGAGTAATTAGATAGTTTTGGTTGCATTTGTTGCCAGCCTTCATAGCTGGGAGGCTTCTCCTCTCTCTTCCATTGTGTATAAAAGGGGACCGATTTCTTTGATTTTCTACACAGAATTTTTTGCTCTCATATTATACAGTCAATCTGCTTCTATAATCTTCTTCCTATGTGAAAGAGTACTGTCATTGTTAGTTTATCAGAGCTAACAGAATGTGCTTCTGCGTTAGCGGGTTCTAACCATTGCTGACATACCTCCAGCACCCATGGAGACAGCAGATCTGTTTTAAGGAGATTGCGATATCACACTGGATTCGGTTTGCTTTCTTTTTCCTTATTTTAGAATTTTAAATTTGTTATATATATATATATATATTTATTTATGTTCATCAAGTTGTAATTTCCAGCATGATTTCTTATTCTGTATTTTTCAAGTTAATTAAATATAAATCTATTTGTTTTTATTTAAATACACATTCTGTACAACAATCTTAAAACAGATTATATATTTATAATAAAATTAGATAAATAGATTCATATACAATTTGTAATAGATTAATTTATTACATCATGTTTGCTTCCACTAGTAATTGCAACGCCCCAAAATAATGACAATAACCCATTCACAATATTAATAAGTAACAACAATGATAAGGTAATTATCTTTCATGAATTCCAAATTAAGTTTACAAAACAGTAACATATGCAAATATACATTCACAAGCCTAACACTGAATCTATAGCATATGTTACATAATGGAATGAACATAAAACAAATAAGAAATTCCCTAAGGGCTTACAATTTTCCAAGGCGGAGCTTGGTTATAACAGAAAGGATTTTAAATCCAACACAGGTGAAGCCCTAGGCTTGTACAAACAAATACAACAAAATAATAAATAAAGCCCTTGCTTCCAAGTCCTCTCAAGCTATTTCCTTAGCAGATGCATATTATCAGCACCTGAAAATAGTTTTCCCACATAGGGTGAGTCAAAATCCAGTAGAAATAATCCAACATAGTATATGAATCTTAATAAAGATATAAGGATGAAATGCGTTTGCAATGCTCGTGACAAAACATTTTATATCTTTCTCAAACTATGCAATGACAGGTTTATATCATAATTCGAAAATCATTTCCTTTATATTAGAAAACAGGGCAATGAATCATAACTCTAGGAATCTCTAGACAAGTATCACATTTCATAGAAATTTTGTCAGCTAGAAACTGTAAAGCAGCATCCATGTAAATGTATGCTATACAAGCACTACTATTGCCATTTTACAGATATGTCGTTTGCGGAATTGACATCCATATATAAGCGCAATTTTGGGGTCTTTCACTCTCAACACACAGGCTAACTTATTCAACGTAACAACAACTATCTCCGAGACTCACCCCTTTTTCTCAAGACATCACTGTAGACACCCCATTTTTGACCAACCTTGAGACTCAGACGTCACCAGTTGAGCGCTCGGTGATACTGCATATTGTGCTCGTTCAGAAGTTTCAGAGTCTCGGCTGCGAGCCTTGCCTCCGGACTTCCGGACTCTTTTGTGCTTTGCCTCGATTTGCGAACCAGGCTCGGTTTTCTCTGTTTTCTCTTCGCGAAGGGAGAGAGAGGTCTCGTAGATCATCTCTCAGTGGCCGTAGGCTACGTTTTGTGGTCATAGGCCATTTTGCCCATTTGGAGTCCGGTTTCCGGTTTTTCGGAGCCGTTGGCCGTGTGCCTCGGTTCGGGACCACTTAACCACCTCCATTTGCTTCGATTTTTGGCATACTTCTTATTTGATCCCTTTTGAGGGACACTGTGGCCCGGGAAACCCACTTCGTGGTCGAATGCCACTTTCGGTGCTTAACAGGCAATTTTCGGGGCCCCGAACTGCGCGTTCTGGCCCTCGAACATTCGTTTTGCATCGGTTTTCGTTCATTTTTGGCAGGTACCTCTGTTTCATCACCAGGAAGGCCGTAGAAGGATGGGAGGCCAGTAATTGTTTCAGCAACCAGTTATATTCCTCCGGCGCCCTCCGACGCCTGTTTTTTCTCACTTCCAAGCCAATGTTGACCACCCTAGGGTCACTTTCTTCAATCCTAACCCCCATATTTGTGTTGTACACACATGGGAGGACACCAAAAGTTGGTGGCCTTCCAGTAATTCCACCTGACCCTTTTGAACCCTTCCTAAAAATGGCCTATTCTCTTTCCTGTTTTACAGTTGACAATTTTGAACCACAGGGTTGTGTTGAGGGCACCTGGGAGGACACCAATTCGTGGTGGCCGGCCATTAATTCACCTTGGCCCTTTTGACCCCTGGCCGGCCGGCCATGGGGGGTGGCCGGCCGGCCACCTGCAGCTCCAAAACCTGGCCGGCCTTGATCCTTGCACCCTGCTTAGTTCAGAACTGACCTCTTTGACCCCCCAGATTTTGTATCCAGAGGGCCAAATTTTGGGGGGGAAACTTAAATGTTTTTCCCCCCATTTTTCCCCCTCTTCTTCCCCTCCATTTGCCTATATAACAGAGCATCCAGCTCTGGTTTTGGGTGGGAAAAAATTTGCCTTAAGCCTTATATACACATCTCCCTCCATCTCTCTCTTTCAAGCTCAAGCATCCAAGTTCCTTGCACCATTCCTTCATCACTACCTAGCATCACCACCACTACTCCATTTCCAGCAGCTTGGGGAGCTTTCCAGCAGCTAGGAGGCATCACTTCTCAAGCCAAGAAGCAACCAAGGGTTGGTCTTCAAGGGTAAATGTCAATTCTCTCTTTTTGAGCTTAATTTTGCAACATTTTTCTAGCTATTTTGCTTGCTATTTTGAGCTCCGACCAAAACTGAAAGTACCCTTTATTTGAGCTCTATTTCATGATTCATTAAGAGAATTTTGTCATTTTAGGTCCCCATCTTGCACTTCCTTCTTTATCTCTCCTTTAGGCCCTAATCTTGCATAGTATTTTTTGCCTATGTGTGATCTGTTTTGGAGCATGATGTAAACTGTAGATAGGCTTATTTTGAGCTCTTATTCAACATTGAAGAAGGGCTCATCACTGTTTGGGACCTCCATGTGCCACTTGTCATTATACCCCTCTTTGGTCCCCATTTTTGCATGATTTATTAGCCTATTGTGTCTCTGTTTTTGGACTTTGTTCCGAACTGAAAATGGCCCTATTTTGACCCCCTCTTCATGTTTCATTAAGGGTCCATGTCTGTTTGGGACACCCTTTGTATACTTTATGTTGTAGCTCTTTTTTGGCCTTAATCTTGCATAGTATTTTGAGCATACTTGTATACTGTTTTGGGCTTGACCATCAACTGTAAAAGGTCATATTTTGGGCCCCTCTTCAACATTGTTGAAGGGCCCTCATCTGTTTGAGGCCTCACCACTACTCCATTTCCAGCAGCTTGGGGAGCTTTCCAGCAGCTAGGAGGCATCACTTCATGTATCCTTTTTGAATGTGTTGTAGCCTCTCCAAGAAGTGAATCGGAGGCCGTGATCGAGTCGCCTTCGCCGAAACACGCGTTTCCATTGCT
>NW_021024778.1:1609589-1628897 GCF_004153795.1 Camellia sinensis | reverse complement strand
TGTAGTTTTTGTTTTGGCTTGGAGTACTCGGTGAGTTTTTATGCTTTAGCATCCTTGCATGCATGTGAGTGATTACCATGAATAGCATGCTTACCATGAGGCTATTTGCTTATGTGATATAACTGCCTGAATGCCTGTGGGTGAAGGTTGGGTTATCTGGATTGGAACAAATCATTGACTGTGAGTTTTAAGCCCACTAGATAGTGGCAAAACCATATTTTCTTAAGCCCACCTGAGGGTGGCAAAATCCGCATTTTAAGCCTACTTGCGAGTAGCAAACCATTTTTCAAAAACAAACATGAAATGTTTTGTTCCAATTCAGGCGACCCAGTCTATACTTGTATGCCGTGTGCATCACATAGTAAATCTAGGCTAATAACCGGAATAAGAACGCATAATGCTTTTCAAAAATAGATATCATGGTCAGTAGAGGCCGATCTTTGATCGGGCGAGCGGGGGTGCTCACGAAGTGACCTTCCCCAATCGTACCCAAGTTCCCGAGCCGAGGCAACTTTGGTGATGACGGACACGTGGCCTCAGGCAAACGAGTCAGGGTTTCCTAAATTTCCCCCAAAATAAAATATTTAGGTGGCGACTCTGTATCTGGCAAAGCAATCCATGTTTGGCACTTCTTTCAAAAATTTGTTTTCTCAAAACGATTTGCCGGATTTGGACTCTTTGGTTCAGACTTAGAACCGTGACAATTTGAGAGTTCTGAGCTGTAGTGACCCCAAATGAACGAAACGGGAGCTCGTCCCTCCCGGGGCATTCGGGGACGTCTACAATCACATATTCATCCATGTATTAAAGGTGCAACAATGCCAATGCAAAAAAGGTGAAAGAAAAATAGTTTCAATTTGCTTAATCCTCATACAATTTCTACAACAATCATAACTATCATCTACCGATAGCTCAAAACAGATATCTCTAGACAATAAATAATCTTCATAAAGATAAACCTTCCATGTTCCAAGATGTAAGTAGTAATACATACCCAACTCTACCATCTTCATCAATATCAAACCCATTTCACAATTTTAACATCTTTTCCACTTATCAACACAAAATCAACATCTAAGATTTCAAAGGCAAAATCCGTCTTCCTTTATAAATCATTTTCCAAAGTAAAAACCCTTCATTTTCTCATATCTCAACAATAAATATCTATCTACAATCATTTTCGATAAACCATTTGAAAACCTCTCTTTCGTTTTTTATCCAAAACCTGAGATTTGTTCAAGAATCCATTTTTTTCACAAAGTGGTTTTATAAAAAGCAAATAGCTAAGTTAAAACTCATTAGGACGTGTGGAGAATTCCAACCTCATGCTTAGAAGAGGAAGAATGAAGAAAACCCCAAAAGTCGACGGAGATGAAACGATGATTTGCTCCGATAAAAATGAAGCCCTCAACAAGCTCTACACTTAATCTCAAATAAGCAAGATAAGGCGATGCCTCTAAATGAGTAGATCTAAAGATCTTGTGTGAGAAAAGTGAGTTTAGAGAGAGAGAGAGAGAGATAGAGATTCATGGTTTAGAGAAGAAGAGAGAGAGGGTAAAGTGAAAAAAAAGAGTAAATGAGAACCCTATTTATAGTACTAGGTTAAGGTGAAATAAAGTCTCAAAGTCAACCCAAAAGAATAAGTCAAAACCCCCAAAAAGTAGGGCCCAAAACCAAACTGAAAACTAGAAAAAGAACACAGAGGTTGACCCTCGAACCAACGGTGTCAACCCTCAGGAAAAAATGGCAAAAACTCCAACGTTGGCAGCAGACAGGGTGTCGACCCTCAGACCAGAGGTGTCGACACCAAATTTCAGTAGCTAATTCCAGTTTCAACCGCAGACAAAGGTGGACACCTCCCAAACTGGTGTCAACCCCAAAGGCCAACAACAAAAAACAAGTGTTGACACCACCAAAGGCTGGTATCGATCCTAAATTCCAGTAGTTATCTAAGAACACAGTAGCCAGATGGTGTCGATAAGGTTGGTGTCGACCCTAGGAGCAAAACAAGACAAAAGAAATGAGGCAGTGTTGACACCAACAAGGATGGTGTCGACCCCTGGAGCCAAAACCAAATATATGAAGAGAAAGGAACGACCGCCACAGATATGTTTTCCTGGATTCAAAAGCAATAAATGAGTTGGGTCTAAATCAGGAACGCTATAACGTCCCCCCCTTAAGGAATTTCGTCCCCGAAATTTTAAATCAACAACAAAATCATATTTAAACTAATTACAATAAAAATAGTAATTCAATTTCGTCACCATGACCCATCCATCGATCATTCATTTTCATTACCATGATAAACACGTTTTTATCACTGAATACACAATTCGTATTTCCTAAAACATATACAATGTTTATATTACATTAACATGACAAGATTTTCAATATAAGTTCAAACATCAACAAGTAGGTCTGAATATTTCTCACAGACTTCCACCTTACGTTCCTAAGTTACTTCCTCAACCCCATGATGTTTCCATAACACCTTCACCAAAGGAATTGTCTTGCCACGCAAGACTTCGTCTCGAGTGTCTAAAACTCTAACCGATCTCTTCTCATACGAGACATCATCATCTACCTCTAGCTCAGTCCAATCTAACACGTGTGATGGATCCAACTCATACTTCCAGAGCATACAGATATGAAACACGTCGTGAACCTATAAAAGCTGTGATGGCAAGGCCAAACGATAAACTACCTCCCCAATCCGCTCTAGGATCTCAAGGCCCAATAAACCCAAGAGACAACTTCTCACTCTTCCCAAACCTCATCAAATCTCATCTAGGTGATATCTTTAAGAAGACGTGATCTCCTAGCTCAAAGGATAATGGTCTCCTCTTACGGTCGACATAGCTTTTCTGACAACTCTGAGCCATGAACAACCTCTTGCAAATAAGCGAAACCTTCTCCGTCGTTTCCCGAACTAACTTAAGGCCTATCACAGGTGCATTACCCACATCGGTCTAATACACAGGAGATCTACATGGTCAGCTGTACAAGGCCTCAAACGGTGCCATGCCAATACTCAACTGGAAGCATTTGTTATAGACAAACTTCACTAAAGGTAAGTGTCTCTCCCTAATATAAAGATTAGTGAGATAATCTACTGAGTCACTCGTGCACATAGGTATAAAGTGCGTTGACTTAGTTAACCGATCAACTACCACCCATATGGCATCATTACTCCCATTGAGTCCTTGAAAAGCCCACCACAAAATCCATTGTAACATGCTCCCACTTTCACTGGACTATAGGCAAGGATTGTAACAAACCCGCTGGTCTCTAATGTTCGACCTTCACTTATTGACAAGTGAGGCACCTCGATACAAACACGGATATATACTTCTTCATCCCTTTCCACCAAAACTGGTGGTTAAGGTCATGATACATCTTTGTGCCTCCTGGATGTACTGCAAGGCATGAATGGTGAAACTCTTGGAGTACTTCCTCTCAGCAAAAGGACAGTCGATGTATCTAACACTTGAGTAAGAATACACGTTCAAGCCCTTCTCTATCTTCCCACTAGATATCTTCTCCCAGAGGGTTTCAACCTCGTGGTCACCTCTTTGTGCTTCTATAAAACAGCTCACAAGTGTAGGTTGTGCAACTACCGAAAATAAGGTTGTTGACTCAACAGACTCACCAAGATGGAAGTCAAACTCGCTAATAGCGCCCAACATCTCCCATTCCCTGATGGCAATATTAGAAACCCTGCTAAAGGATTTCCTATTCAAAGCATCGACCACTACGTTGGCCTTCCCCGAATGATAGAACAACTCAAAATCATAGTCTTCTACGAACTGCATTGTAACAACCCCGAACTATGATTATCCACTAATCCATGATTACAAGTATCTAATCAGTAATTAAGAATAAACTTTGAACTAATTGCATGTGTATTACATTATTTGTGTTTATCTGTCTGCTGTAAGAATATATGTTTGTATTTCTGTTTTATTCTGCGAATTGAAGGCCTTATTGGCATCCGATCATGAAATTGACTTGGTTTCTGTGTTATTTGGATTTTTTAGAACCTTGTGGTAGGTTTAATTGAAATTCGATTTGAAATGAATTAATTAGAATAAAATTGATGGAATTAACTAAGCCTAACCAAGTTTAATTAAGCTTAATTAATTCAAGCCTATATAAAGCCCAAGTGAGCTCTTGATTACACTGTACACTCTCATTTCTTCATCTTTGGACGTCAAAAACGAGAGAGAGAGAGAGAGATCAAGTGTAGAGCTTGGAAACCAAAGGAGAGGAAGAAGAATTGTAGAGAATTCAAGGTGTTGAACTTAGAGACTCAAACATTTGGACATCTAGAACACAATTAAGCTTCCAAGGTAAGAATTTCTAGTTTCTAGTTTTGTAATTTAGTTGGTTAATGCATGGAATCAAGTGAGATAAGTGAATTAACATGAGAATTGACCTAAAGGATGGAATTAAGAATCAATTCATGTATGCATGTGCATATCATGAAGTTTTGGAAGTTGATTTCAAAGTTTTCCCACATGCATGTTCATATTTTGGTCTTGTTATGAGAATTTAACTCCTTTTTGTACTAAACACCTTATTCTACCAAGATTTGGAAAGTTTGAACTCAAGAAAATGCATGTATGTTATGTTTTCAAAGTTTCAAGCTTAATTTTGAACAATTAGCATGCTTTTGGACCTTGATTTTATGAAATGATCTTTAATTCTCAATACTTTACAAGTTGAACATGTTTTCTCAAGTTTTGGGGCCCAAAAGATGTGTTTTGAAGCATTGTATTTGAGTTTTGAAGTTTGAACATCACTATGGAAATGCCGGAATTTGCACTCTACGCTCGAGCAGTGGAGTCTGCACTCGAGCGGAGAATGAGAGCTCTCAGAAGTTTAGAAAATTTTGTAGACCGCTCAAGCGGCCTATGTTGTGCTCGAACGGCGACCTTTTTTACTCAGTCTTGCGCTCGAGCGACCATTGAGCGAAAAAATCAAGCAGCCAGTACTTTTTGCAGACTTTGCAGGCTGCTCAACCGACCAATGTTGCACTCGAGCGGACTACCTTATTTTTGAAAATTTGACTAAGTGTTACAACACATATTTTGGCATTCTCATTGCATGCTAGGCATTCCTAAGCCTTAATTAAGACATGGTAATGAGGATAGGGATTAGAAACACACCAGGATAGAGAAGGATTAAGTTCTATGCTTTCAGAATGTGTGTTTCAATATGTATCTGCTATGTGTTTGTGTAGGTCACGTGCCATATACTATCTAATTCACCCGCTTTCTATGTTTTGCTATTGGAGTTATCTGTGAGTAATAACTCTGTAAAATTATGTTTAACTTTAATTATTTTCTGATGATATGAAATGATCAGATTTTTGAAATGCTATGTTTTATATGAATGAATGATTGCTCAAGTTTCTAAAATGAATTTGTGACATCCTTAGCATCATATGATATGTATCCCTTTATAGGTCATCGGAATGCCTTTATAGCCATAACTTATGGGTGATCGGAATGCTTTTATGGTCGTCCCTTTATAGGTCATCGGATTTGTTAACGCTAATGGATGTACCATGTATGATCAAGCATGAAATATGATTTTTGTATGTGATTTGAACAAGAATATGAATATGGATGCACTTTTGTTTTTGAAATAAATACGAATCTGGTTTCCGAATTTGACATGGGACATCATTCATTTAAACCCTTTACTCTGTTATTATTCACTGGGCTTCAGCTCACTGTATTATTTATGTATATAGGTGATTAGACGCGTGACCAGGCTCAGTGATGATCTCCTAGAATTCTGTTTTGTCGGCCAACCTTTGTGCCTCTTGAGGAGGTTCTGGAAAAAGTCAAGTGGCCATGTTTGGTGAATTATGTTTAAGATCTTGTTTTTCTTTTTGTGAATCTGAACAAGTTCCTGTTTATCTGTATGCGGGGCTAAATCTCACTTTCGTTTTATCTGTATATGGAGGTGATGTACGACTAATGTAATTATGACGTCACGTGTATTTATATAAAGTTTTAAATTATCTGTCCCATGTATGTCTACACAGCTTAATGGACTATGTATGTTTTACATAATTACTTTTGCTAGCCCCTTAATTATATGTTATTCTGTAAAGAGGCCTTTGGTAATCCAAGGATTACTGGCCAGTTATGACTCTAAATCTATAGGGGTGAGTTTGGGTCATGACAGAGTAGTATCAGAGCATGTGTTATTCCGCACACACAAGTCCATATGAGCTATAGGATGTCCTAGAAAAGAAGTAGGGGCATTTCATCTGCATGTGTAAGTGTGTGCTAATTTCTATAAATGTGAGAACTGGGTTTGAATATGAACATATGAAATTGAAAGAAATGAACTTACCCCGAACACTTTGGACAAGATCATTCCTATGTTTATTATTGCCTTGTTTCCCTATAGCATCATGGAAAATTTAAGAAGTAATGATACAAGTGAATCTTCCAAAGCCCGAATAAGTTGAATGGAACAAATGCTTGAAGCCTTAACTATATCAATGAGACAGCAACAAAGACAACAACCTCCATCTCATCCGCCCCTCCAGTCCAAGTAGAACCGGTAAACACTGACATTATCTCATTGACTCAGAAGTTAAATAAGATGAAGCCACCTACTTTCTTGGGTGGAATTAAACCTCCAAAGGCTAAAACGTGTATGCTAGAAATGGAAAAATTATTTGAAGTCTTCCCATGTACCGAGACTCAAAAGGTTTTGTTGGCCACCTACACTCTGAAAGACGAAGCTCGACACTAGTGGATGCTTATCCGAGAGAAAAGTGTTCGAATTCCAAGAACGCAAGGAAGACAATATGTCAATGGCAGAGTATGAAGCCAAGTTTACTAAATTGGCCCGGTTTGCTCCACACATGGTGGATACCGATTACAAGAAGGCTCAAAAGTTTGAAGGAAGCTTGAAGCTAGATATATTTAATCAGGTTGGTGTGTTGAAACTACTTAAATACGTGGATGTCCTTGATAGAACTTTAATGACTGAAGCTAATTTGGCTGCAATGAAACAAACTAAAGCTCCGACAACTAAATGGAGAAGTAAGAGATCAGGATTTAATTTTGAAAAGGGTCGGTCATTCTCAAAGAAGCCAAATACAAGATCCTACAGTAACGCGAGCCAAAGTAATAGATCTACACCGACTTGCCCAGAATATGGTTGGAAACACAAACGTGTTTGTTATAGAGCAACGGGTGCCTGTTTTAGGTGTGGTAAAACTGGCCACATGGTGAGAGATTGTTCTGTAGGGCCTGAAAATGCCAACCGTCCAACAGCAACTTCAACTAGATCCGGTTCTGCATCAAGAATGAATATGAGAGCTAACATTAGGATGGAAACTTTAAGGCCAGGTCGAGGATTTGCACTTGTGCCTGGTGATGTATAGAATACTGAATCAGTGGTGTCAGGTATACTTTTGTGCTCAAAATGCATATGTGTTGATAGATTCAGGATCCACTCATTCATTTCTATCACATGCTTTTTCTCGAAAGTTAACTAGACCTTTAAAATCTCTAAATTATTTATTATCTGTATCTACACCTACTGGGGTTCTATGATGTGTGCTTATGTGTATCTTGCGTGTGACATCATGATTGAGGATGTGCTATTATATGTTGATTTGCTGCCATTGGATATTGCTCATTTTGATTGTATTCTGGGTATGGATTGATTGACCAAATATTGTGCTACTGTTGATTGTGTGAATAAATCCATTGTATTTCGACCACCTGGTTTGTCTGAGTTTATGTTTAATGAGAATGGTATAGTTCCTCCTCCGTATTTGATTTCTTCTATGAAGGCTATTAAAACAGGGTTTTTTGTGTTGTGTATTGGTCGAGCCCACAGATAGCACTAGTGTCAAGAACGTCCCTATAGTCAATGAATTTTCTAATGTGTTCCCTAATGATTTACCCAGAAATCTAATAGATAGAGAAATTGAATTCACCAGTGATGTGGTACCAGGAACACAACCTATTTCTAAGACCACGTACAAAATGTCAACCTCTGAATTAAAAGAACTAAAAGTCCAGCTTCAAGAGTTATTAGACAAGAAGTTTATTCAACCAAGCACTTCACCCTGGGGTGCTCCCATTCTATTTGTCAAGAAGAAATATGGGTCTTTGAGGCTATGTATTGACTAGCGTGAATTGAATAAAGTAACTGTTAAGAACAAATAACAATTGTCCCAAATAGATAATTTGTTTGACCAACTTTAGGGAGCCCAAGTCTTTTAAAAAATTGACCTTAGATCCGGATACCACCAAGTGAAAGTTAAAGCAGAAAACATAGAGAAAACTGCCTTTTGGACTAGATATGGGTACTATGAGTTTTTGGTAATGCCGTTTGAGGTAACTATGCACTTGCATCATTTATGGACCTAATGAATAGGGTGTTCAAACAATTTCTTGATGAGTTTGTTTTTGTATTTATTGATGATATTTTGATTTATTCCAGAAGCAGGAAAGAACATGAGAACCATTTGTGTTACAAGCTTTAAGAGAAAGAAAATTGTATGCAAAATTTTGGAAATGTGAATTCTGGCTTGATTGTGCGACTTTTCTGGGGTATGTGATCAATAAAAATGGCATATCAGTTGATCCATAGAAGATTGAAGCTATTGTAGACTGGTCAAGACCGACAAATGTATATGAAGTTAGAAGTTTTTTGGGGCTTGCTGGCTATTACAGAAGATTTGTTAAGGACTTCTCCAAACTCACCATGCCATTGACACAACTGACGCAAAAAAAAATGTATCATTTGATTGGAATGATCAAAGAGAGTCAGCCTTCCAAGAATTAAAGACTACATTAGTAACCGCACCGATTCTAACCTTGCCTAATGGTACAGACGGATTTCAGATTTACAGTAATGCATCATACAAAGGTTTGGGATGTGTGTTAATAAAGTGGTAAAGTAGTTGCATATGCTTCACGACAACTCTGACCACATGAGAATAATTATCCGACCCATGCCTTTGAACTTGCAACTGTGGTTTTTGCTTTGAAAATTTGGCATCATTACCTGTATGAAGTGAATTGTGAGGTGTATACTGATCATAGAAGTCTGAAATATTTCTTCACTCAAAAAGAATTGAACATGAGGCAGAGAAGATGATTAGAGTTAATTAAAGATTATGACTTGCAGATTTTATTCCATCCGGGAAAGACAAATACAGTTACAGATGCTTTAAGCCGAAAATCAATTGGGAATTTGTCATGTTTGCTCATCAGTCAGAAAGAGTTGTTATGTGACTTGGAGAGAAATAAGATTGAAATTGTGTTGCACGAACATGGTAGAATTCTAGCTGCCATTTCTGTCCAGCCTACAATTATCAAAGAAATTAAAGAAAAGCAACTGCAAGATGAGTTTTTAAAGAAGATTGTTGAAGAACTTGATTTAAAACCGAGGCCTGGGTTTGTGTATGAAACGATGTGTTGAAATTTCAAGGTAGACTGTGTGTACCGGATTGTTCCGACTTAAGGAAACGTATTATTACTGAAGCACACAACTCTAAATTTGCTATGTATCTAGGGAATACAAAGATGTATCATGACTTGAAACAGAATTTCTGGTGGTCTGGAATGAAGAAAAGTATCGCTAATTTTGTAGCTAAATGTTTGCGTTGCCAACAAGTAAAAACTGAATATCAACGACCTGCTAGATTACTTCAGATGCTTCCAATACCGAAATAGAAATGGGAGCACATTACGATGGACTTCATCATTGGATTGCCTCGCTCCTCTTGAGGTATGGACTCTATCTGGGTCATTGTTGGCCGTTTAGCTAAGTTCGCCAATTTTTTGCCTGTTAAAACTTTTTATAATACAGATAAGTTAGCTAACATTTATGTGAATGAGATTGTGAGATTGTACGGTATGCCAGTATCCATTGTATCTGACAAAGATTTGAAGTTCACGTCAAGATTTTGGTAGAGTTTACAACAAGCTTTGGGAACTGAACTGCAACTGAGTAGTACCTACCATGCACAAACAGATGGCCAAACTGAACGAATCAATCAGACTTTGGATGATATGTTACAAATGTGTGCCCTAGATTTCCAAGGGAAATGAGAGACTTACCTCCCTCTGGCCGAGTTTGTACATAACAACAACCATCACTCAAGTCTTGGAATGGCTCCTTATGAAGCTTTATATGGTAGGAAGTGTCGTTCTCCGATTTGCTGGGTTGAGGTAGGTGATAGACCATTGTTAGGACCGGAACTTGTACAAGAAACAACTGAAAATGTGAAACTGATTCAACAATGTTTGAAAACTGCACATAGCCGTCAAAAAGAGTTATGCGGATGTCCGAAGGAGAGACAAAGAATATGAGGTCGGTGACTATGTGTTCATCAAAGTGACTCCAATGAAAGGGCAAACTCAATTTGGGGTTAAAGTAAAACTGGCACCACGATACATTGGGCCATTTGAAATTATTGAGAAAATCAATTCTGTGATGTACTAAGTGGCTTTACCTCCAATTATGGAGAACATGCATAATGTTTTTCACATTTCAATGCTTCGGGAATATTTATAGAATACACACCATGTTGTTGAGCCGACACATGTGCTTTTGAAGAAGGACTATACATATGAAGAGAGGCCAATTCAAATTGTGAATTGTCGAATCAAAAGATTGAGAAATAAAGAAATTCCATTAGTGAAGGTTGATTGGCAAAACCACAGAGGGACTTATGCAACGTGGGAGATTGAAGATGATATGATGAAGAGATATCCTGAACTGTTCCCTCTGGATCTGATATTCTTCCAGACTGAAGGTAGTTCGAGTTTGGAGGATCAAACTCTTTAAGGGGAAAGACTATAACAATCCTGAACTGTGATTAAGAGTACCTAATCAGCAATTAAGAAGAAATTCTGAACTAATTTCACGTGCATTACATTATTTGTGTTTATATCTATCTGTTGTAGGAATATCTGTTTGTATTTTTGTTTTGTTCTGTGAATTGAAGGCCTTATCGGCATCCGATCACAAAATTGACTTGGTTTCTGTTTTATTTGGAATTTTTAGAACCTTGTGGTAGGTTTAATTGACATTCGATTCGGAACGGAATAAATAGAATAAAATAGATGGAATTAACTAAGCCTAACCAAGTTTAATTAAGCTTAATTAATTCAAGCCTATATAAGGCACAAGTGAGCTCTTCATTACACTTTACACTCTCATTTCTTCATCTTTGGACATCAAAAACGTAAGAGAGAGAGAGAGAGAGAGAGAGAGAGAGAGAGAGAGAGAGAGAGAGATCAAGTGTAGAGCTTGGAAACCAAGGAGAGGAAGAAGAATTATAGAGAATTCAAGGTGTTGAACTTAGTGACTCAAACATTTGGACATCTAGAACACAATTAAGCTTCTAAGGTAAGAATTTCTTGCTTCTAGTTTTGTAATTTAGTTGGTTAATGCATGGAATCAAGTGAGATAGGTGAATTAACATGAAAATTGAGCTAAATGATGGAATTGAGAATCAATTCATGTATGCATGTGAATATCATGAAGTTTTGGAAGTTGATTTCAAAGTTTTCCCACATGCATGTTCATATTTTGCTCTTGTTATGAGAATTCAACTCATTTTTGTACTAAACACCTCATTCTACTAAGATTTGGAAAGTTTGAACTCAAGAAAATGCATGTATGTTATGTTTTCAAAGTTTCAAGCTTAATTTTGAAAATTGGCATGTTTTTAGGCCTTGATTTTATGAAATGATCTTTAATTCTCAATGCTTTACAAGTTGAACATGTTTTCTCAAGTTTTGGGGCCCAAAGGATGTGTTTTGAAGCATTATATTTGAGTTTTGAAGTTTGAACATTAATCTGGAAATTCCAAAATTTGCACTCTATGCTCGAGCAGTGGAGTTTGCGCTCGAGCAGAGAATATGAGCTCCCAGAAGTTTATAAAATTTTACAGACCGCTCGAGTGGCCTGTGTTGCGCTCGAGTGGAGACCTTTTTTACTTAGTCTTGCGCTCGAGCGACCATCAAGCGGAAAAATCAAGCAACCAGTACTTTTTGCAGACTTCGCAGACCGCTCGAGCGACCAATGTTATGCTCGGGTGGACTGCCTTGTTTTTGAAATTTTGACTAATTGTTACAACACATATTTTGGTATCCTCATGCATCCTAGGTGTTCCTAAGCCTTAATTAAGACATGGTGATGGGGATAGGGATTACAAACACACCAAGATAGAGAAGGATTAAGTTCTGTGTTTTCAGAATGTGT
Source organism: Camellia sinensis (assembly GCF_004153795.1). Taxonomy (NCBI): domain Eukaryota; kingdom Viridiplantae; phylum Streptophyta; class Magnoliopsida; order Ericales; family Theaceae; genus Camellia; species Camellia sinensis. Next base: position 1,616,636 of record NW_021024778.1, on the reverse strand, counting down.
GTTTTAATATGTATCTGCTATGTGTTTGTGTAGGTCACGCACCATAGACTATCTGATTTGCCCGCTTTCTCTATTTTGCTATTGGAGCTATCTGTGAGTAATAACTCTGTAAAGTTATGTTTAACTTCAATTATTTTATGATGATATGAAATGATCAGTTTTTTGAAATGCTATGTTTTGTATGAATGAATGATTGCCCAAATTTCTAAAATGTATTCATGGCATCCTTAGCATCATATGATATGCATCTCTTTATGGGTCATCAAAATGCCTTTATCGTCGTCCCTTTATAGGTTATCGGAAACGTCTCTGTGCACACAAGTCATCGGAATGTCTTTATGGCCATCCCTTTATGAGTTATCGAAATGCCTTTATGGTCGTCCTTTTATGGGTTATCGGATTTGTTAACGTTAATAGATGTACCACGCATGATCAAACATGAACTCTAATTTCTATATGTGATTTGAACAAGAATATGAATATGGATCTACTTTTGTTTTTGAAATAAATACGAATCTGTTTTTCAAATTTGACATGGGACGTCATTCTTTTAAACCCTATACTTTGTTATTATTCACTGGGCTCCAGCTCTGTATTATTTATGTATGTACGTGATCAGGCACGTGACCAGGCTCAATGATGATCATCGAAATTCTATTTTGTCGGCTAACCTTTGTGTCTCCCGAGGAGGTTCCAAAAAAAGTCAAGTGGTTATATTTTGTGAATTATGTTTAAGATCTTGTTTTTCCTTTTGTGAACCTGAACAAGTTCCTATCTATCTGTATGCGGGGCTAAATCCCACTTTTGTTTTATCTGTATATGGGGATGATGTACGACTAATGTAATTATGACATCACATGTGTATATATAAAGTTTTAAATTATATGTCCCATGTATGTCTGCATAGCTCAATGGACTATGTATGCTTTACATAATTGCTTCCACTAGCCCCATAATTATATGTTATTCTGTATAGACGCCTTTGGTAATCCAAGGATTACTGGCCGGTTATGATGCTAAACCTATAGGGGAGGGTTTGGGTCGTAACATCCATCCACCTTCTCTGTCTTAAGTTTAGATCTTTTGGTGAAAATAAGTACTTCAAACTCTTATGATCAGAAAATACCTCAAATTTCTCACCATAAAGGTAATGCCTCCAAATTTTCAAAGCAAAGATCACAGCTACTAGTTCTAGGTCATGGGTAGGATAGTTCCTCTCACGTGTTTTCAACTGACGTAAGCCATAAACTACCACCTTCCCTTCTTGCATCAAGGCACAACCCAAACCTTCCCGAGATACGTCATGGTATACAGAATTGCCCAAACCCCTCTCCAAAATAATGAACACTAGAGCAGTGGTAAGTCTAACATATAGCTCTTGGAACGACTTCTCACAAGTCTAATCCCACACAAATTTGATTCCCTTTCTTGTTAATCTAGTCAAAGGTGAGGCTAATCTGGAGAAATCTTTCATAAAACAGTGGTAATAACTAGCCACCCGCAAGAAACTACGAATCTCAAAGGCATTCTTAGGTTGTTCCCAATCTTACATTGCTTCGATCTTAGAGGAATCTACAGTCAGCCATTCCCCAGATACCACGTAGCTTAAAAGCTTAACTTCTTTCAATCAAAATTCATATTTTCCGAACTTAGTGTACAACTTGTAGGCTCTAAGAAACTCTAATATAGCTCACAAGTGTTCCTCGTGTTCCTCTTCAGACGGTGAGTTAACCTGAATGTCATCAGCAAAGACGACTACGAAATGATCTAAGAACTCACGGAAGATTTGATTCATCAAATCCATAAATATGGCTGGTGCGTTAGTTAACCCAAAAGGCATCACTAGGAACTCGTAATGGCCATACCGCATATGGAATGTCGTCTTCTAGATATCCTCTTCCTTCACTCTCAACTGTGATAACTCGATCTCAAATCTATTTTCAAAAAACTGCATGACCCCTTCAACTGATCAAATAAGTCATCTATATGAGGCATTGGATATTTGTTCTTAACAGTTACTTAGTTTAATTTATGATAATCAATACAAAGTCATAATGTGCCATCCTTCTTCTTGGCAAAGAGAGCCAGTGCTCCCCAAGGCGATGTATTAGGGCAGATAAAACCCTTATCTAGCAATTCTTGGAGTTGAATCTTCAACTCACTCAACTCGGTGAGTGCAAACCTATAAGGTGCCATAGAAATCGGTGTTGTGCCAAGCACTAAATCAATAAAGAACTTAATCTCACAGTAAGGTAGTAAACTAGTGAGATCCTTATGAAAGACGTCTAGGTATTCACAAACTGCAATCGACCACTCAACTAGGAGTGTATCACTCTCAAAACCCATGAATGTAGCAAGTAGGAGACTAATCACATGGATCACATACTGGAAACAAGGCTCTATTAACTCTGTCTCCTAAGAAATAAAAACAATCACCACTCGAGGTACATACAATAACCGTCCGACAGTAATAGTCTATAACAACACGATAAGATAACAACCAATCCATACCCAATATGACATCAAAGCTCAACATATCAATCAACACAAATGCAAAAGGAAGTCGGTGACCAGTAACCTTTATCTCACAATCCCGACACCCCTGGTCCAATATAACCTCACCACCAACTGGTGACTCTACCACGAGTGGAGATGCTAACCGAACCACTTCTAACCCTAATGCCGATGCAAATGCAGACGAGATAAAAGAATGAGGTGAACCCGTATCAATCAACATATTGGTAATAGAATTATATAACATAAGGTTACCTCTCACTACAAGAGGTGCTGGCACTAAATCTTGCGTGGTAACAGTATACACATGCTCTGTAGGTTTCTACTCTACCTGCTTACCCCTCAGAGGATAAATCTGATGTACAGATTGAGCCGAAAAGGCTCCTTGATTGGCCCTTGAGGCCTAAGCTCACTGTGTAGGTTGATGGCTTTGTGTTTGCCTTGAACTTGATGCACTAGGTGTGCCACCCAATTGAGGAAAAAACCCATTCACCTGCCTCGACTACCCACACTAATAACAAGTAGGCGGCTGCCATCTCTCCTGACTCTGGCTCTGAAAACGTGCTGCAAACGGTGCAGACTCTTGCCCTTCTCCTTTCTGCGGGCAAGTTAGAGACTAGTGACCTAGCTGGCCACACTTAAAACAAGTGAAACCACCTTGATTACCTCTCCTTAAACCCGAACTCAGCACAAGAAAGGTGGATCTAGACTATGCTGCCTGGGACTGCTATGGAGTGGAACCCCTCTGTTTCTTGTTATCCATAGTGTTTCCCTGAACATCTTGGGACCTCTGCTTGGAGCCCCTCATCTGTTCCTCCTCCGTCTGAATCACAATCGCTAAATGAGCTGTCACCACCATAAGGTGACCGTAATCTCTAATCATGGACGTGGCCACCTTGAAAAGGAGTTTGGTCCTCAACCTCTTCTCAAATACCAAGCAACGATGTTCCTTTGTCACTGCCAACTCTGGTGCAAATCTTGACAACTAGTGAAAGTAGCCTCAAACTCGGCCACCGGTGTGTTCATCTGTTTGAGCTTCAAGAATTGCTCCCCCAACTTCTCTCTAATAGTAGAAGGTAAGAACTTGTCTTGGAATACGTTGACAAAAGCTTCCCAAGTCCCTCCAATGCGTCCTCGCACAAATTTTCACCATTGACCCATATCTCCCTTCAAATAGAAGGATGCTAAAGTCACTCTCAACCTATCATGCTCGATGCCAAGTATCTCGTATGTCTTCACCATCTGTTCAAGCCATTTATCCACTTTCAAGGGCTCTTTCGGATCCCTTATAAACTCGTCCGAATTCGACTAGAAGAACTCTCTCTTTAGAAAAGACGGCCTTGTCTCTGCTACTTAGGCCTGGACTTGATTCTCAACCTTGAGAATGTCCATGGATTCCTACAAAGCTCCGGCCATTTCACAGGCCAACATGCCCATGGTCTGCTGACTAACTGGTTCGGCCATATTGGCCTGGCTAACCCCTTCTTCTTGCTCCATGATCTCATCCGGTAACAGTACCTCATGTCGTCTAGGCCTACCACGCCTGCCACCACCACGTCCATGTCTTGACATCCTAATGAAGGTAACAAAAGAGATTAGCACATTTACAAATGTACCAAAGCTAACTCACTCGCGTCCTACTATGATGGACAATAGTAATTCACTCCACATAATCACATAAACATATACAAATTTTCTTCCTAAATAATGATTGTCCCGCTGTAGACACCCCATTTTTGATCGTTCTCAAGATTGGGACGTCATCACTTGTGCATGTGATGATTATGTTTGTTTGTGTTCGCTTTGCGCGCCCAAAGTGCTCAACGGAACGTCTTGTCTTTGATCCTTTGGACCTTCTTCTTTTTGTGCCTTGTTTTGGATCAAAACTTGGTGCTTGGAACCTTGTGGTGACCTGTCGGCCACCACTAGAGGCTGTTGGCCATGGCTAGTGGTGGCTGGTCGGCTATCAATGGTGGCCGACGACCACCAGTCTCTTTTTCTAGATATTTTTTGATATTTATTGCCAATTGTGCCAGCTGTTAGCACAATGAGCTGCATCTTCCTACACGTGTATGGTAGGATGTTTCTAAGCTCAAGGCATGCTTTTCTATATATAGGGGGGTTCCTCCCCTATTTTTGAGGGTTAGAATATTTAGAGCAAAATTCTCTCTCTCTCTCTCTCTCTCTCTCTCTCTCTCTCTCTTGCAATTTTATACATATTTCCTCACAAATCCTACACTTTTGCATATACACCCTTAATCAAAGTTGCTTATCTTTATGCTAAGGTTACTTAAGACCCTCTTTCTTCTTTAGAAGGTGTTTGTGGCTTGAATTTGTTGGCCAAATTGTTTGCTTGCTTTAAGAGGTATACCACTCTCCATTTACACTTGCTTCGTGCACTTGCTTTGCCATCTTTTCTTACTATTTTGGGGCTGGTTTGAACTGGGAAAAACTCTGTTTTTGTGGCCTAAGAGTGCTGGTTTGAGCCCTTTTTTAGTTAGGGGCCGGTTCACCCTTCTTGTTTGTTAGTTTGTAAAGCTTTGTGCCTTTATTCATCACTTTCAAATCAACATTTTTGGGCCTTTCAACCACTGAATTTCAGAGGTTTTTCAGTGGCAAAAAACTCATTTTGAAGTCCAAATTTAGAAGGGGGAGCCTCTCCTCTTTGAGTCTTGTTTGCATGCTTAGTTAGCTTCACATGTTAGCATGTTTTTCTAGCTTAACTTAGCTTAAGTCCAACATGTCTTAGCTTCTGAAATAACCTGTTTTAGCTCTGTTTTGGGTCGGTTAGTTTTTTTTAGTCTTGTTTTGCATCGTTATAGTGAAACCCCATGCATTAGCTTAATGTTTTGGCTTTTCATGACTCGAGTCCAGCATGTTTTAGACCATATTTAGGGCTGTTTTGCCTCTGTTTTTGGTTATTTGTTTCATTTGAGCCTTGTATGGTATGGTTGTAGTGTTAATTCATTCACTAGCTTAGTGCTTTAAGGCTTTAACTATCATTGTTTGAGTTGGTTGCATGTGTTTAGTGCTTTTATCATTCATTTCTAGCACTTAATCAATCTCTGCAATCCCCCTCAATTCTTCATTTTTGATTTGCTTTGAAAGTGGTTTCAAACCACTTGTTTGCCTAAGTGTGAAATGGAGGTGCTACACCCAATGGTCTAATCCCTTAAAGGTCTCATTACCAACAGTGTAATGCCTCTTTTATGCACAAAGCTACTTGGGGTTTAAGCCTTCTTTCCACTAGAGAACACTCACCAATGGACTAAATTGATTAATGAATGATTTGGTAATTAAAATGAGTAAACAAAATTGACAAGTAAAAGGGGCAAGATAAGCATTCTTTGTGTTGCATTGCACGTGTTCAAATCGGAGTTAATTTGAACACAAAAAAATGGGACATTTCGTACTCAAAAGTGATTAAATGTGCCACTTTCCTTGCTCTCCATTGCCCTTGATCATGCATGATAGGGTGACGGCCCATTTGGTCTTGTCTTTGCATTCATTAATCTTGCACAATTGGTTTCACAAGCCATCATGCAATGAAATTGCTTGATTAATGGTTTGTGAACCAAAGCTTGTCCCTCCTTTGATTTCCCCATGAAAAGGAAAGGCAAAGTGTGCAAACAACCCTTGAGAAATGCTCTATTTTACTATGTTTTGCCCCCTGTTACAGTAGGGAAGCTCAAACCATCAGTGGCCGACAGCCATCACCAGTGGCCGACTGGCCACCGACCAGCCACCATTGGTAGCCGACCGGCTATCATTGGTAGCCGACTGGCTCCCTGTCGACCACCAATGCAATTTGCACAGTGTTCCTGAGGTGGAGCAGAGGTGTTCTGGAAGTGGACAGCTTCTTTGGTGTCCAAGTGTGCAAACAAAGACATGCAGCAGCAAGATAGTCCCTTTTCGGGTGAAAACCGAGCACGTGCATAAGCCTCCCTTGCATTCCAAGTTTACTTATCGCTTAAATATCTAGCTCAGATGCATGTTGTAATTAATTAGTTGTAAGTGTTGTAAATAATAATTAGTTAGTTTAACTAGTTATTTGATTTTAGTTTGTAATAATTAGTTGACTAGAATAGTTAATTAGTTTCCAATTTTGTAATAATTAATTAGCTTAATTAGTGTAGCTAGTTAGCTTATTCATTCGGACCCTCCTTCGTGAGGGCATAATGTTGTAATAAGTGTGCATGCATGTATGTATGTCTTCCAACCCCACGTCTTTCTCCCTTTTATTTAATCGCTTTCGATGGTTAGATTAGGGACATGTCTCAATTAGCATGTCACATGCTTGCATCCATTCATTTGTATTGCACGCACCAAGGCTCGCGCATCATTCAAACTGCATCGCAATTTCGATATCTTCTTTGAATATGTGTTTAATCGCATGTTGTTCAAATCACTCATATGCCATATTAGTAGCCGAGCATATTAATTACATTCTTTGCATGTGTTGCATTAGGCATATTGTATAGTTAGGATCATGCATTCTTTCTAACTAGTTTTTGTTTTGGCTTGGAATACTCT
>NW_021024778.1:1597441-1609064 GCF_004153795.1 Camellia sinensis | reverse complement strand
TGCCTCCGGACCTCAGGACTCTTTTGTGCTTTACCTTAGTTTGCAAACCAGGTCTTGTTTTCTCTTCCCGAAGGGAGGGAGAGGTCTTGTAAACCATCTCTCAATGGCCGTAGGCTACTTTTCGTGGTCGTAGGCCACTTTTCCCGTCTGGAGACCAGTTTGCGGTTTTCGGAGCCATCTATTGTGCGCCTCGGTTTGGAACCATTTAACTTTCTCCGTTTGGCACGGTTTTTGGCACACCCCTTGCTTCCTCTCTCTAGAGGGACACTGTGACCCGAGAGACCACCTTTGTGGTCGCACGTCACTTTCGTTGGTTAACAGCCTATTTTCGGGGCACCCGGCTGTGCATTTTGACCCCCGAACTCTCGTTTTGCATCCGTCTTGGTTCATTTTTGGCATGGACCTTGTTTTCATTGTTTGGGAGGTGGTACAAGGGTGGGAGACCACCTTTTCTCCTTGGAGATCACTTTTCTCCCGCTAGCCGGTTTTCTTGTCAGGAAGCTGGTCTCCTTGGTCCTTGAGCCACATTTACTGGTCTTCCATCATACCACTGGCTTGCATTCAGTTGGGAGACCACTAAATAGGCTGGCCGACCACCTTTCTTTGTGTTGACCCTTTTGACTTGGTCGGCCGACTAGGGGAACTGGCTGGCCGACCACCTAAACTGGTCGGCCTACTCCCTCCAGTTTTGTCTCTGTGAGTTGTTACCAGCTGTGCTAGCTGGGAGGCACAGACTGCATCCTCCATTCACGTGTATGCAGAATCTTCACCCTTGTTTTTTAGCTTCTTTGAGAAGCTTTGGTCTTTTTTGGCTATAAAGGAAGGCCTCCCCCTCCTTTGCCATGGTTTAGATTTTGGTGAATGCATATATACATATATCTCTCTTTGTCTCTCTATTTTAGCCTTAAGAGTGTATTGTTCTTGCCCCTTTGCACACCACCTCATAGCCTAACACTTCCATCATCAACCTAAGGTTCTTGGAGGCCATTTTTAGAGGTTAGGGAGCTGTGTTTTTGGTCCAGAGTTGGCTGGTTTTTGCTGAGCTATAAGGGTAACACTTTTTCCCTCTTTTAAGCTTTATTTTGATCCATCTCTTAGCCTTATTTTCATGCATATTTGAGCTTTGTTGTCTACTGAAAAAAGTCTTTTTTTGAGGTCCTTTTGATTTTTGTTTAAGGCCATTTTGTTGTTGGGGGTCATCTACCCCCTTGCATGCTTCATTTTGCCTTGTTTTGAGCCATGCCCTAAGGCCTTTGTGTTGATCTTTGCTTGGCCTTTCAGTCACTAAAATCCAATGGATTTTTAGTGTTTAGAATGTTGTTTTGAGGGCCTAAATTAGAGAGGGGTCACTCTCTCTCTTGTTGTCTTGTTTACTAGCATTTTTGGCCTTACAAAGGAGCCTTCATTTGCACACCTCCAAGCCTTGTTTCAGGCCCTTTTCAGTGACTTTTAGGGCCTGCCTAGGCTCTTTCCAGAGTTGGTTTTGTCACCTTGGATGTGTCTCTTGCATCTGTAGAATAACCCCTCTTATAGCCATATCAAAGGAGCATGACATTGTTGCATGCATTGATCATGTTTCAGTGATTTTTTGGGCTTTATTTGGCATGTCATATCTCTAAATTTTTCTGGTTTGGTGGCCTCTTGAATGTTTCATATGCTTGTAGTGTAAATCATGTTCACTACCTCACATTGCATGTTGTTTTGGCCCTTGATTCTAGCATATTTTGGCCATGTTCTAAACTGATTTTATTCATGATTTGGGCTGTCTTAGCTTTGTTTTAAGGTCCCATGGTCGAATGGTGCTTGCCTCATACACTTGTAGTGTAAATCACACACACTAGCTTTGTATGCTCCTTGAAGTAGCATCTCATTTTAGCCTATGTTGTGTCCATTTCAGCATGTTCTTGGGCTTATTTTATCATGTCATACCTCTTTTTAGGTTTGGTTTGGTAAGCCCTTGCATGCTCCATACACTTGCTATGCAATCCCATGAAATAGCCTAACATGCGTCATGTTGTGACATGTCTTTTTAGCATGCTTTTGGCTTGACTTCAAGAAGCTTTTATCCATGTTTTAGTATGCTTGAGGTCTGATTTTTGTTTTCTTGGTCATCCATGACTTGTTTTGCATAGCTTTCGTTCAATCTTACTTGTAAGCTTTGTGTATTGAGTCATCTAGCATGCATTACTTGGCCTATTTCAATGATTTGGCATCATTTGTAGTGTAATTTCAGTCCATGTTTCATGACCATGCACATGCATTTGTCACTCAATCAATGCGTTGGAGGGTTTGTCCCTTTATGCCTTAACATGAGCCATTGCGTATGCATTGATGCCATAGCTTGCGAGCCATCATTTCAGTGATTATTTGGGGTTATTTTGTGCTTAAGTCATATCATGTTTGGTCCTAATAGGTGTAGTGTAATTCACCCTATTTGCCTTACATATTCCATATCTTATGCCCCCTCATGCTAGCACATTTTGGCTTCCATCCATATATGTTTTAGACTCATTTTAACATGTCCTAAGACTGTTTTGGGTTGCCTTTGTCATATGCCTCATGCTTCGTATAGCTATAGTGCAATTGGCCTTGCTAGCTTTATGTTTTGATGCTTCACGCATGCTATCTTTGAGCTATTTGGATGATTTGGCATCATTTAATACTTGGTTTCAGAGCATATAGACTTGCCATGCTCCCACTTTTGTCACCCCTTGAGTGCCCCTAAGGGTTGTGTTCTTGTTGCCTAGCTTGTGGACCAATATGTGTGCATGTGTGTCTTGCCTTTTGGTGCCTTAGTCTTGGTGTTATGGCCACTGATTTGGGATGGCTGAGGTCTACCCATTTTGGTTTAAGTCCATTGAGTATGTTTATTTGCATGTTGCTTGCATGCTTATCTTGCTTTGCATTGTGTATGCTATAGGGTCCTTTGCATTGTGCATGCCAAGTTGTTCCTTGCATTGAGTGTGCATGGTTCTAGTATTGATAAGTTGTCCTTATTGCATTGTGCGTGCATGTTTCACATTGTGTTTAGAAGCTTAAGATTGCCTCACATTGACTATGCCATCTAGTCCTTAGCATCTAGCATTGTGTATGCCACGTTATGTATTGCATTGTGTATGCTATATTGTCCATTGCATTGAGTATGCTATGTAGTTGCATTGCATGTTTGCCATGTTGCTTGCAATTTGTGTATGGAATAGGTGTTAGTCCAAACACAGGAAACGAGGAACGTTTCATACTTCAAGTGATGAAACGTGCCTCAATTCTCGGTCGCCGACACTCTTGACTACCCATGATGAAGTTGATGGCTTTAGGTGCTTATACGTGCATTCATTTCATATTAAGTTGTGCAACTCGGTTCCTCGGCCATCATGCATCTAGATGCGTGATTGGTGGCCCGAGGATCGAGACCTACACTCCCTTGAGCTTATACAATGATGGGGAGAGTGGTCGGGCACACATATGTTGAAAATACCTTGCCTTCTCTCCCTCTTGCCTTTGTTGCAGAAAAACCAGAATCCAGGGGCAGAAACTGGTCAGCCGACCAACTTTTCTGGCAAGCCGACCACCCTTTTGGGTTTCTCCCACAAAAGGTGGTCGGTGGGTTGTCTTCAAGGCCATGAGCTGGTCGGCAGCCTTCCCATGCATTCCCAGGGTGGAGTTTCTGCCTTCTGGAGCCTTGTGCAAGTTTCCGAGATCAATTGCAAACAAAGGCAACTCGAAGTGTCGGGGAGGGTTTCCGAACAAGGCGAATCAAGCACACATGCATTCTTTGTCATCCAAAACAGAGCTGGGGCAGTCCATTTGCATGCTAGTTTATTTGCTTACTTAGTTAATTTGTTGATTAATTAGAATTGTGTAATAATTAGCTGTAGCTGTTATTTATTTCGGTTCTGTATTATTTATTCGGACCCTCCGAGAGAGGGTAACGTTATAATAAGTGTGCGTGTGTATGATGCGTGTCTTCCAACCCCATGTCTTTCTCCCTTTTATTTACCAGCTTATGATGGTTAGTTTTAGGGCATGTTTCAATTAGCATCTATATGTTTGCATGCTTGCATTCATTCATCTGTATTACATGCACTGGGCTCGGCGCATCATGCTAACTACATTGTATTTCAATTCCAATTTGAATACATGTATCGATTGTTGCATCTCATATACCATCTTAGAATAGCCGAGCCTATTGTGGTTGCATTTTTGCATGTGTTGCATTAGGCATTCTTAGCATAGTTAGGATTCATGCATGATTTCTAATTAGCTTCTTTCTTTGGTTCGGAGCACTCGGTAAGTGTCTATGCTTTAGCATCCTTGCATGCGTGTGAGTAACTGCCATGATAGCATGCTTACCATGAGGTTATGTGCTTATGTGATATAACTGCCTGAATGCCTGTGGGTGAAGGTTGGGTTGCTTGAATTGGAATAATTCGTCGAAACCCGTGTTTTAGCCTACTTGCGAGTAGCAAACTTCAATCCATTTTTAAAACAAACGGATATACGATGCTTTGTTCCAACTTAGGCAATCTAGTCTATACTTGTATGTTGTGCACATCACATAGTAATTCTAGGTTAATAACCAGAATAATAGCACATGTGTTTTCAAAAACAAGATATTATGTTTAGTAGTGGCCGATCTTTGATCGGGCGAGTGGGGGTGCTCATTACATGACCTTCCCCAATCGTACCCAAGTTCCCAAGCCGAGGCAACTTTGGTGATGACGGACACGTGGCCTTAGGCACCAGTCAGGGCTTCCTAAATTTTTCAAAAATAAAATATTTAGGTGGCGACTCTGTATCTGGCAAAGCAGTCCATGTTTGGCACTTCTTTCTAAAAATCAGTTTTTCAAAACGATTTTTCGGATTTGGACTCTTTGGTGATTTATCGATCTTGCATTGCACTTTGCGAGATTAAATTCAGAACTGTGATATCGAGTCCGAACTATAGTGAGCCTAATGAACAAAATGGGATTTTCCCAGGATGTTCGAGCGCGTCTACAGTTTCTGGCGACTCTGCTGGGGATTTAGAGAACTTGACTCGAACTCATGATATGTTGTTTTGTTTACACTCATGTGTTTCTTTGCATTGCATTTGCATTGGTGCGCCTAGGACACCATGTTTGCCGTCTGCTATTCCTGAACGGTTTGCCGGAGGCTTGCTTGAGAAGCATGCCATAAGGCTGACCGGTTACAGGCTCTGCCACGATGGGAACACAAATCTCGATTTTTACCGGGGCACCATTTTTGACCATTCGACCTAGTGCATATTCGGAGTCCATAGTGACCATCGCAAACTAAGACAGGTTGCTTACCCGATTATAGGTTGTTTGAAACCGCTGTGTACGTAGTGAAACTCTAGCTCCTGACAAAATAGGACATGGAAACCCTCCCCCAACATAGGGGTGTTTTTGCTCTCATTTGCTTGTTATTTGCTTTTAGAGTTGTGCCTCTACAGAGAATGCATATATTAGTTCGTAAGTCTGGGTATCAGGCCTACGAGCATCAGTATTAGTGTTTTGAGAATCAGTTATATCTGCGAGTATCAGATTCAGATTTGAGGCAGTGATTTTGGGGAACAGGGATCAGTAGTAGAGTACAGTTATTCAGCTATGCCTATGTCAGTTCTGAGGAAATTGGGCTAACATGCTGCCTATCTTCTCTTTCAGTTCAGAGATTTAGTTCAGAATAGCCAGTGTTCTCCTTCGCTGAGGCAGGCAAACGCCTGGTCCGTCAGTCACCGGTCACATCACCTCCGTTCAGTTCAGCGGACTTATGATGGCACAAAATTCAGGGAAAATTGTGGTTAAGGCAGCTGCGTTAGACCAAGGAATCATCTTGCAGAGCAAGACCGACGTTGAGGTACCACATCCACCCAGGTCGCCTGCCGTACATCCGATCTGGGAACCCCAGTTGTTTCAAGCCCGTGAGGCCACCACATTTGAGTTGATGGGAATGATCAGCGACCTTCAGAGATCTGTGGCTGACTTAGCCTATGGAATGTTGGCCCCACCACCAACTGCATCGTATGCCGGGAACTTCATGCCACAGGAGCCCCCGCTGTTGGGGCAAATTGTAATTGAACTCAGTCAACCTGAAGCCACCCTAAGTTCCGGCAATGACAGGTTAACAACAACTAGGCTCCGCTCCGATATAGCGACCCAAACCTTCAACCAGGCTGAGGCTAGTGGAAAGAACAAGGTGAAGGTGGACACTGATCCTTATGTACAACTCCAGCAGGCTGTTGAGGCTCTAAAAGCCGGAGGGTTGAATAAAGAGCAAGTATTCGCAGTTGTGGCTAAGACTGTGGATGACATTTTCCCCACTCAGACCGAGGGCAGTTCAAGCCAAGGGAAAAATCGAGAGAAGGGTCATCATACCAGAACCATTCCCTCCAACCCTAATTCTGCACCCAGGAAAAATCAGCAAGCCAAGCCTATACCTGCTGATCCTTTTGCTAGTGCACCTAATAAAAATTCACAAAACTCGAAGTATCTGCCCCGAGGTCGCAGGGTATTCCATGCCCTCTACATGCCTTTGTCCAAGGCGCTTCAGATCCTTGCTGAAAAAGGGCATCTCAAGCCCCTTCAGCCTCGGCCTCTCCCTAGTCGTCTTCTTGCTGGTCATGACGCTACCCAGTACTGTGCATACCATCAACAGATCGGTCACCCCACCGAAAATTGCTTTCACCTTCGCCATGAAGTGCAGGATCTATTTGACAATGAGGTTATCCTCCCACCAACTCGGCAAAGTCTGTCACCACTGTGTTGTTGGATTTCGAGGATAATGCAAGTATGTGATTAGGGGTTGGTCCACCTGCGGGCGGCACTCGGTTTACTTCAGATGTGGCGTATGGCACGCACTGTTTTGAGCATTCGCGAATGCTGGTTATTTTACGTTCTGGCTTGGGCATTGAGTCAGTTCTATTGTGTTGAGTCTGTCTCTTTGTTTTGAGTCAGTCTTTTTGTTTCAGGTCTGTCTTATTGTATCAAGTTAGTCCTGTTGTACAGAAGTCAGGTGATTTCGGGAATGTTACTCTGAGAAGGATCTTGGCTTGATCCAGATTGGTTCTGCATTGTCTTCAGCGCTAGCAATTTGTCGCTTTCTTAAAAGATTTCAAAAAAAACGTTTTGCGAGGTCCTGCGAAGACCTGTGTGGAATCACTCTTGAGATTGTACAGCCTAGGATCGCTCTCAGACCTTGAACTTAGATTCAGAATGTTCAACGGTCAACCACAACGTGAGGCCTGTGTGGCCAGATCCGAAGCAACCCTCGAACTAAGGGCAAGAAAGTCAGATCAAGAAGGTCAGACGTCGTCAAAAGAAGCTTGCAAAGCTAGATCAAAAGCGCCCCTCGAACTAGGGGCAAAAAATATCAGACGTGCTTGAAGAGCCGAAGATGGATCATTCTGCAAATCAATGAAGACTGGCAAGAATGCCAAATCCCAGAAGAGAGGAAAGAAGAAAGTTTGTGCTGAAGGATAACTAAGTTCCTATCCACAACACTAGCGGCAAATTCAGCCCCCATTGGATGGACTCCTACATCATTAGCAAACAACAGCCACTCTCCTGGATTCAGATGGCTTCAAGATCTCAAAACCATTTGACATGGACAAAGCTACACTTTTATCCTTGAGAGGCTCGCTGGGCCAAAAACCCAGAAGGGCGACCTAGGCAAAAGTTAGAGCAAGAAAAAAAAAAGAAATGAGAAAAAAAAATACAAAGAATGAAAGAAAAAAAGATGAAAAAAAAAAAGAAACGAAAAGAAAAGAAAAGAAAAACATAGCTCACAAGGTTGAAAACCCGGAAGGGCGGCCTTGGCAAAAGTTAGAGCGCAAAAGGAGAGGTTAATACCCGAATGTACTTTACCCGAACTACGTAAGGCTTGATTCCCATGTTTGGGATACGTAGGCAACTTCATTCTGAAGTCTAGCCAGAAACACTTCCAAATCGACTATGTCCATGTAATGGTTCTGGTCATCTTTGTCTTCTCTGTATCCGAGAGTTTGGTTGTGATCTTCACTATGAGAACTGGTTATAGTGCGCTGCGGTGCTATTCAAACAAGGGGCAACTTTCCGTTGCCATACGGTGCGCTGTGGTGCCATTCAAACAAGGGGCAACTTTCCGTTGCCATGCGGTGCCATGTAAACGAGGCGCAATTTTCCTTCGGATCTGAGGTTGTGCATCTCAAGAGTAAGTTCCGTATTGGTCGAGCAGTGGCCATTTGCAAAAATAGTTTTTGAGAATTTTTACTGAGGTTGACTAATTTTCTCGAAAATTATTCTATTTTTTCCAAAACTGGACCATTTTTTAGACCCAAAAAAGGAAAATTTTCAATGCTCATAACCTAACTTGCATGATTTTAAATCAGAAAATCGAACAAGCATGTTAATCTAACTCTCATGTCAGTCAAAATTGTTTTAGTAGAAAATTAAAACAAAAAATGGTTAAAATGATGAACTAGGGGCACAATCGAGTCAGGTGTTCTGTCTTTTCCTCGTTGTTAACATACTTGCAAGGAAAGGTACTCTATTCGCCACAAAGGGCACAACTGAGGTTAATAACAAAAGGGCTGAAAGCTCTCTCACCCTCCGAGTAACGAGGTATCAAGCCAAGTGCGAAGCACAAATCGGAATGGATCAAGATACTCCACTCCCTCATCCGGGGCATCGACTAAACGTCACCAGAGGAAATAGCCGCGAGCTAATAATGTTGGGCATGAGCCCACAACTTCTTATTTATCCATCAACCACCCAGGGGAGGGATAAAAAATGAGAGATTGAAGAATAGAGAGATGTGCGTGAAGAGAAAAGTGAGAAAAAAAGGCTTTTTCAAAAAAAAAAAAAAAAAAAAAAAAAACCTGAGGGCCGAGTGATGTGAGAATCACAAATGAGAAAGGGTGGAAAATAATACCCAGAGAAACAGGCTCCATGTGCACGTCTGAGTGTCGTGTCTTTTGTTTTGTCTCGATTCTTGTTTTGAGTCGTTTCGAGTGTTTCTCGTTGTGTTTAGGTTGTTTACCTTTTGTTTTTCTTTGTTGAGTCGTAGTGCGTTGTGTTCAGTCGTAGGCTCAATACCCGGTTGAGAACCCTTTTCTCATTACCATTTCAAAAATGAATCGTTTTATGCTTAGAGTGTTGTGCCATTCTCCACATTTGTGCAAAGCAAGATTTTGTTCTTTCAAAAACCGCAGGGTTCAACCCGGGTTATGTGGGAATAGTAAAACCAAGACCTATCTGAAGCTATATAGGTTCCAGACTTCGAAGTAAAAGAAAAAAGGAAAATGTCAGGCATCCGAGTTTGTTTCAACTTCTGTAAGTTCTGTCATTTCATCCTGTATGTTCGGAATGAGTTGTGTGTTCAGAAATGAAAATTTATGAGCTGCGTGTTCAGAATTAAGAATGAGCTGTGTGCAAATGAAAACGTATGAGCTACGTGTTCAGAATTGAAATATGTGAGCTGTGTGTTCAGAAATGAAAATTTATGAGCTGCGTGTTTAGAATTAAGAATGAGCTGCGTGCCCAAAAATGAGCTGCGTGCAAATGAAAATATATGAGTTGCGTGTTCAGAATTGAAATGTGTGAGCTGCGTGTTCAAAATGAAGTGAATAAGCTGTGTGTTCAGAAATGAAAATTTATAAGCTGCGTGTTCAGAATTAAGAATGAGCTGCGTGCAAATGAAAATGTATGAGCTGCGTGTTCAGAATTGAAATGTGTGAGCTGCGTGTTCAAAATGAAATGAATGAGCTGTGTGTTCATAAATGAAAATTTATGAGCTGCGTATTCAGAATTAAGAATGAGCTGCGTGCAAATAAAATGTATGAGCTGCGTGTTCAGAATTGAAATATGTGAGTTGCGTGTTCAAAATGATGTAAATGAGCTGTGCGTTCAGAAATGAAAATTCATGAGCTGCGTGTTCAGAATTAAGAATGAGCTACGTGCAAAATGAAAATGTATGAGCTGCGTGTTCAGAATTCAAATGTGTTGTGTGCCCCAAAATGAGCTAAGTGCCCAAAATGAACTATGTGTTCAGAATAAGCCATATGCTTGAAACGAGCCGTGTGCCCGAAATGAGCTGTGTGCTCGAAAAATGAGCCGTGCGCCCCAAATGAGCTGTGTACCCAAATAAGCTGTGTGCCCAGAAATGAGCTGCGTGCCTGAAATCTGCTGTGTACCCCAAAATGTGCTGTGTGCCCAAAATGAACTGTGTGTTCAGAATAAGCCGTATGTCCCAAACGAGCCGTGTGCCCGAAATGAGCTATGTGCTCAAAAAATGAGCCGTGCTCTCCAAATGAGTTGTGTGCCCCCAAAAAATGAGCTTTGTGCCCCCCAAGATGAGCTGTGTGCTCGAAAAATGAGCCGTGCCCCCCAAATGAGCTGTGTGCCCTTGAAAAATGAGCCGTGCACCCCAAATGAGCTGTGTGCCCTCAAAAAATGAGCTGTGTGCCCCCTAAGATGATCCGTGTGCCCCAAATGAGCTGTGTGCCCCCGAAAAATGAGCTATGTGCCCCCCAAGATGAGCTGTGTGCCCAAGATGAGCTGTGCGCTCGAAAAATGAGCCGTGTGCCCAAAATGAGCTGTGCGCCTGAAATGAGCCTGTAGACACCCCATTTTTGACCGTCCTCAAGACTTGGACGTCACTGTTTGAACACTCGGTGATTATCCTTGTTTGTGTTCGTTTGGAGTTCCCGGAGGCCTCGGCTCGCGCGCCTTGTCTCAGGATCTCCGAACTTGACCGTTTAGTGTCTGGTTTTGCACCAAACACTTGCATCTTGCCTTTGAGAGGCAGAGTGGGGCTTGTAGACCATCCCCACCCTTCACCGGCAGTGGCTAGATGCCACCGGCTGGTTTTTGCTGCCACCGGCAATTTAGTTTGCCGGTCGGCACTATTTGTTGCCGGTCAGCACTTTTTTGTGCCGGTCGGCACTTTGTTTGGCCAAGATGGCATTTTTTGCCGGCCGATTGCTGTTCATCTGCTTTTGCAGATATTTTAGGACAGCTGTATAACTTTTTCTCCCCTCCATACACGTGTATGGAGGGATCTCCCTCTTGCAAAGCTTGTTGAATAAGCTTTACAAGAGGCTTATAGAGAGGGCTCTCTCTAAGGCTCTGGCGAGACCTTAAACACGCACGGTCTGGCGAGACCTTAAACACGCACGGGCTGGCGAGACCTTAAACACGAACGGTCTGGCGAGACCTTAAACACGAACGGTCTGGCGAGACCTTAAACACGAACGGTCTGGCGAGACCTTAAACACGAACGGTCTGGCGAGACCTTAAACACGAACGGTCTGGCGAGACCTTAAACACGAACGGTCTGGCGAGACCTTAAACACGAACGGTCTGGCGAGACCTTAAACACGAACGGTCTGGCGAGACCTTAAACACGAACGGTCTGGCGAGACCTTAAACACGAACGGTCTGGCGAGACCTTAAACACGAACGGTCTGGCGAGACCTTAAACACGAACGGTCTGGCGAGACCTTAAACACGAACGGTCTGGCGAGACCTTAAACACGAACGGTCTGGCGAGACCTTAAACACGAACGGTCTGGCGAGACCTTAAACACGAACGGTCTGGCGAGACCTTAAACACGAACGGTCTGGCGAGACCTTAAACACGCACGGGC
>NW_021024778.1:1517184-1568300 GCF_004153795.1 Camellia sinensis | reverse complement strand
TATTAATTAAATTTTGTAATATTGGACTGATAATTTCTTTTATTCGGGACTGCATTATTTATTCGGACCCTCTGCGCGAGGGTACAACTGTAATAAGTGTGCGTGTGGTGTGTGTATGTCTTCCAACCCACATCTTTCTCCCTTTTATTTATCCGCTTATGATGGTTAGATTAGGGGCATATTTCAATTAGCATACAATATTGATGGCATGTTGCATCATTTCATCTGTTTTGCATGCACCGGGCTCGGGCGCATCATACTAACTGCATTGTACTTTCAATTCCAAAGTTGAATACGTGTTAGCTGTACATTCCATATGCCATGTTTAGAATAGCCGGGCCTGCTATAGTTGCATTTTGCATGTGTTGCATTAGGCATTTCTGTATACTTAGGATTCATGCATAGATTTCTAATGAATGTCTGTTTTTGGCTTGGAGTACTCGGTAAGCTTATTGCTTTAGCATCCTTGCATGCGTGTGAGTGACTGCCATGAATAGCATGCTTACCATGAGGCTATGTGCTTATATGATATAACTTCCTGAATGCCTGTGGGTGGAGGCTGGGTTATCTGAATTGGAGTAAAATCATCAAATGTTTCAAGCCTACCTGCGGGTAGCAAACCATTTTCAAAAAAGCGAACATGAAATGTTTTCTTGTTCCAATTCAGGCGATCCAGTCTATACTTGTGATGTTGTGCGCATCACATAGTAACCTAGGCTAAATAACCGGAATAAGGGCACACAAAAGTTTTCAAATATTGATATCATGGTTAGTAGAGGCCGGTCTATGACCGGGGCGAGCGGGGTGCTCACGAAGTGACCTTCCCAATCGTTACCCAAGTTCCGAGCCGAGGCAACTTTGGTGATGACGGACACCGTGGCCTTAAGCAACGAGTCAGGGTTTCCTAAATTTCCCCAAAAACAAAATATTTAGGTGGTGACTCTGTTTTTGGCAAAGCAGTCCATGTTTGGCACTTCTTTCAAAAAAATCTATTTTCAAAAACGATTTGCCGGATTTGGACTCTTTGGTTCAGACTTAGAACCGTGACTACAAGTCGAGTCCGAGCTGTGGCGAGGTCCCTCGTGGGCTTGTTACACACCCCCGCTCGCCCGATCAAAGATCGGCCTCTACTAACCATGATATCTAGTTTTGAAAACATTATGCGTTCTTATTCCAGTTATTAGCCTAGATTTACTATGTGATGCACACAGCATACAAGTATAGACTAGATCGCCTGAATTGGAACAAAACGTTTCATGCTTGTTTTTTAAAGCGGTTTGCTACTCGTAAGTAGGCTAAAAATGAAGATTTTGCCACCCTCGGGTGGGCTTAGAAAACATGGCTTTGCCACTATCTAGTGGGCTTAAAACTCACAGTCAATGCATTATTCCAATTCAGATAATACAACCTTTACCCACAGGCATTCAGGCAGTTATATCATATAAGCATATAGCCTCATGGTAAACATGCTATCATGGCAACATTCACACGCATGCAAGATGCTAAAGCGTAAAAGCTTACCTAGTACTCCGAGCCAAAACAGAAACTAGGTTAGAAATCCATGCATGATCCTAACTATACAGAAATGCCTAATGCAACACATGCAAAAATGCAACTACAATAGGCTCGGCTATTCTAAAATGATATGTGAAATGCTACAACGAACAAATATTCAACTCGGAATTGAAATACAAATGTAGTTAATATGATGCGCCGAGCCCGGTGCATACAAGACAGATGAATGGATGCAAACATGCGAGCATAAGTATGCTAATTGAAACATACCCTAATCTAACCATCATAAGCTGGTAAATAAAAGGGAGAAAGACGTGGGGTTGGAAGACATACATCACATACACGCACACTTATTACAACATTGCCCCCCTCGGGGGGGGTCCGAAAGAATAATACAGTCCGAATAAATAATTAAATATTACAAAACCCTAATTAATTAACAAATTAACTAGGAAAGCGGATAAACTAGCATGCAAGCTTATGGACCGCCTCAGCTCTGTTCCGAATGATGAAAGATGCATGCTTGAGTTGTTTGGCGCAGAAATCCATTGCGATGCCCTGATTCGCCTCTGTTTACACTTAATCCCGAAATGCTGTGCGAAGCTCCCTAAGGCTGTTGATTTCTGATTTGCAGTAACAGAGAGCAAGAAAAGGGTTTGGCAAAGTATTTTCACATATATATGCATGACTACTCTTCAGGGAGTGTAGTCCTCGATTCCCACACCACCAATCACGCATCTCGATGAATGATGGCCGAGGGGTCGAATTGCACGACTCGATGTGAAATGAATGCACGTATAAACACAACAAGACCTAAACTCCATCATGGGTAATCCGGAGTGTCGGCAACCGGGAATTGAGACATGTTCCGTCACTCGGAGTACGAAACGTCCCTCATTTCCCGTGCTTGGGCTAACTCCTATCCCAAACACGATGCAAATGAGATGGCATACACAATGCGACTAACATACAACCTAGCATACGCAATGCTATAAAATGGCATACACAATTCTACGGACCGAAATGGCATACACAATGCACGATGGACTTACACCAACATTAGTGGACCTCAGCCACAATCACATCAGTGACCATGAGATGAAAATGAGACAACCGAAATGCGTGCACACATGCACAAATACGAAGGACCGAACCTAAGGTATCAAATGTTACTCTACCAATGCATGGCAAGGGATGAAAGATGGCATGGAATAGCATAAATTACAGCTCTGAAATAGCATGAAATATGGTCCCAAAACATGCAAACATGGCACGCAATGCAAGCTAGGGGGCCCGGGTACTGAAACTAGTGAAGTGCGTTACTCTAGAGGTACCCAAAGCAATGCACCAATGGAAAAACCAACCCCAAACAGACCCTAGACAGGTCTGAAACAGTGGGAAAATGGCCTAAAATGATCGCTCGGAATGCAACGGAATGGAGCTCATTCAATGGTCGGTAAATGAGGCATACAAGCCCGACTCTCAAACGCACTTAAAGAGATGAAAACATGGCAACATGGCATTCGTATAAGCTCTGAAATTTGATGAAAAATGACCCCAAGGCATGAAAATACCTCAGTATATGCATGGAATGGATCTCAGAACTCAAAGTTAAGCATGGGTATTGAACTACAAGCATGCAAAACGAACATCATTCAAACATGAGACCTAAAAACAGAGCAAGGGCAGTCCAAAATAAGAACATTATCAGTTTAAGACATGGCCAAAATGGGCTAAAATCAAGGTCCAACAAAGCATGCAAAGAAAGCTAGTGAACCATGAGTTGTTCTATAACTATATGAAGCATATGAGGGCTCACCCAACCAGCCAAAAACAGAAGTATTTCATGCCAAAATATACCCAAATAACCACTGAAACTCAGTCAACACATGCAAGAATGGTGAGCCCCTTTGGAAAGCCATGCAAGGGGTTGTTCTACACATACATGATAGAAAAACAAAAGGGCAAAACTACCTCTGTAAATGAGTTGTGACAGTCATAAAACCCACCAAAAAGAGCCTAAAATTGGTCTAGGAAGCATGCAATGAAAGGTCCCTTTGAAAGGCCGTGAATGGGATTGCTCTACACATGCATCATAGACATAAAACATGGCCAAAGGGGCTCTGGACAGAGCTAAGAAAGATCTCAAAACTCACAAAATAGGGCCTGAAATAAGACTTCAAAGCATGCAAGATGGAGCCCCTTTGGAAGGCCAACAATGCTAGTAAAGAGAACAAGGGGTGAGAGGGTCACCCCTCTCTGATTTTGAAGCTCAAAATCACATCTAAGCTACTAAAAATCCATTGGATTTCAGTGGCCAAAAGGCCAAACCAAGGCCAATGCAAATGCTCAAATACAAGGCTCAAAACATGAGGAAATGAAGCATGGAAGGGGAAAGATGACCCCAAACAGAAAAGAGTCCTTAAACAAACATGTTTAGAAGATCAAAACAAGACTTTTTATAGTTTATGGAAAATCTCAGAAATGCTTGTAAGTAAGGCTAAGACATCATGCAAAATAAGCCCTAAAAGAGAGATAAAGCATACAAGGATGTAGGAGACATCAAAAAAAAAAGTATCCTTAATCAAACTTCAATAGGAGCTCAAAATAAGGCACTTTACGGTTTATGAAAAAGTCCAAAAATGCTTGCAAATAAGGATAATCAATGGAGCAAAATAATGTAAGAAAAAGGGAAATGGAGACTTACCCTTGAAGAGCAGGTTTCCAGCAACTTCTGGACCAAGATGGGAGCACCTTAACCTCTGTAAATCAGCTCCAAGATGCTTTGATGGATGATGGAGGTGTTGTACAAAGGGTCGGTGTGCAAATGGTGCAAGAAAATTAGGGTTTGGAGCTTGGAATAGTGTGCTATGGAGAGAGAAGTGTATAAGCCTCTAACAAACTTGTTGAACCCTTCCAAATGAAGACAAGCCTCTCCTTTATAGAGGAGAGGCTCCAAAGATTCTCTAAAAAGCCTCAAATATTTGCCTCCCAGCTGGAACAGCTAGATTGCACTCAAAGCGAGCAAAAAGCAAGAAACAGGCCAACCAGTTCAAGTGGCCGGCCGGCCACTCCCCCTGGTCGGCCGACCAGGGGTCAAAAGGTTCAAGGAGAAATGCTGGCCGGCCACCCCAGAAAGGTGGCCTCCCAGATGGGTGCAACACAGCTGTATAGTGGAAAGCCAGAAAATGTAACCCAAGAGAGAAAAAAACCAACTTTTTAGCAAGGTTCAAAAGGGTCAAGAAGAATTACTGGTTGGCCTACCCATATTGGTAGCCTCCCAGATGAGCACAACACAATGGTGGTATGAAAAGCCAGAAATTGTGGCTCAAAAGTGAGAAAAACCAGCTTTTTGTCAGAAAAATCGACTTTAGGAGAGGGAAAATGAGAAAACTGGTTTCCAAGGGGAAAAGGTGGCCTCCCACCATACTACCACCTCCGTAACAATGAAAATAGGATCCCTACCAAAAATGGACCAAGACGGATGCAAAACGAAGGTTCGGGGGCCAAAACGCGCAGTCTGGGGTCCCGAAAACATGCTGTTAGGCACCGGAAGTGGTGTATGACCACAAAGGTGGTCTCCCGGGCCACAGTGTCCCTCTAAAGGGAGGAAACAAGGTGTGTGCCAAAAATTGGAGCAAACGGAGGTAGTTAAGTGGTCCCTAACCAGGGCACACGGTCCACAGCTCCGAAAATCAGAAACTGGGCTCCAAACGGGAAAAATGGCCTACGACCACGAAACGTAGCCTACAACCACTGAGAGATGGTCTACGAGACCTCTCCCTCCCTTCGGGAAGAGAAAACAGGACCTGGTTTGCAAACCGAGGGAAAGCACAAAAGAGCCCCGAAGTCCGGGGGCAAGGCTCGCAGCCGAGACTCCGCAACCTCAGAACGAGCACAATATGTAACATCACCGAGCACTCAGTAGGTGACGTATGAGTCTTAAGGTCGGTCAAAAATGGGGTGTCTACAGCTGGCCGACCACCTTTCTTTGTGTTGACCCTTTTGACCTGGCTGGCCGACCACCTAAACTGGTCGGCCTACTCCCTCCAGTTTTGTCTCTGTGAGTTGTTGCCAGCTATGCCAGCTGGGAGGCACAGATTGCATCCTCCATACACGTGTATGGAGGATCTTTTCCCTTGTTTTTTAGCTTCTTTGAGAAGCTTTGGTCTTTTTTTGGCTATAAAGGAAGGCCTCTCCCTCCTTTGCCATGGTTCAGATTTTGGTGAATGCATATATACATATATCTCTCTTTGTCTCCCTATTTTAGCCTTAAGAGTGTATTGTTCTTGCCCCTTTGCACACCACCTCATAGCCTAACACTTCCATCATCAACCTAAGGTTCTTGGAGGCCATTTTTAGAGGCTAGGGAGCTGTGTTTTTTGTCCAGAGTTGGTTGGTTTTTGCTGAGCTACAAGGGTAACACTTTTTCCCTCTTTTAAGCTTTATTGTGATCCAGCTCTTAGCTTTATTTCCATGCATATTTGAGCTTTGTTTTCTACTGAAAAAAGTCTTGTTTTGAGGTCCTTTTGATGTTTGTTTAAGGCCATTTTGTTGTTGGGGGTCATCTACCCCCTTGCATGCTTCATTTTGCCTTGTTTTGAGCCATGCCCCAAGGCCTTTGTGTTGATCTTTGCTTGGCCTTTTAGCCACTGAAATTCAGTGGATTTCAATGTTTAGAATATGGTTTTGAGGGCCTAAATCAGAGAGGGGTCACTCTCTCTCTTGTTGTCTTGTTTACTAGCATTTTTGGCCTTATAAAGGAGCCTTCATTTGCACACCTCCAAGCCTTGTTTCAGGCCCTTTTCAGTGAAATTTAGGGCCTTCCTAGGCTCTGTCCAAAGTTGGTTTTGTCACCTTGGGTGTGTCTCTTGCATGTGTAGAATAACCCCTCTTATAGCCTATCAAAGGAGCATGACATTCTTGCATGCATTGATCATGTTTCAGTGGTTTTTTGGGCTTTATTTGGCATGTCATATCTTTGAATTTTTCTGGTTTGGTGGCCTCTTGAATGTTTCATATGCTTGTAGTGTAAATCATGTTCACTACCTCACATTGCATGTTGTTTTGGCCCTTGATTCTAGCATATTTTGGCAATGTTCTAAACTAATTTTATTCATGATTTGGGCTGCCTTAGCTTTGTTTTGAGGTCCCATGGTCGAATGGTGCTTGCCTCATACACTTGTAGTGTAAATCACACACACTAGCTTTGTATGCTCCTTGAAGTAGCATCTCATTTTAGCCTATGTTGTGTCCATTTCAGCATGTTCTTGGGCTTATTTTATCATGTCATACCTCTTTTTAGGTTTGGTTTGGTAAGCCCTTGCATGCTCCATACACTTTCCATGCAATCCCATGAAATAGCCTAATATGCGTCATGTTGTGACATTTCTTTTTAGCATGCTTTTGGCTGGACTTCAAGAAGCTTTTATCTATGTTTTGGTATGCTTAAGGTCTGATTTTGATTGTCTTGGTCATCCATGACTTGTTTTGCATAGCTTTCGTTCAATCTTGCTTGTAAGCTTTGTGTATTGAGTCATCTAGCATGCATTACTTGGCCTATTTCAATGATTTGGCATCATTTGTAGTGTAATTTCAGTCCATGTTTCATGACCATGCACATGCATTTGTCACTCAATCAATGCGTTGGAGGGTTTGTCTCTTTATGCCTTAACATGAGCCATTGCGTATGCATTCATGCCATAGCTTGCGAGCCATCATTTCAGTGATTATTTGGGGTTATTTTACCATAACATAACTCTGATTTTTGGTTCTTAAGTCATATCATGTTTGGTCCTAATAGGTGTAGTGTAATTCACCCTATTTGCCTTACATATTCCATGTCTTATGCCCCCTCATGCTAGCACATTTTGGCTTCCATCCATACATGTTTTAGACTAATTTAAAATGTCCTAGGACTATTTTGGGTTGCCTTTGTCATATGCCTCATGCTTCGTATAGCTATAGTGCAATCGGCCTTGCTAGCTTTATGTTTCGATGCTTCACACATGCTATCTTTGAGCTATTTGGATGATTTGGCATCATTTAATACTGGATTTTAGAGCATATAGACTTGCCATGCTCCCACTTTTGTCACCCCTTGAGTGCCCCTAAGGGTTGTGTTCTTGTTGCCTAGCTTGTGGACCAATATGTGTGCATGTGTGTCTCGCCTTTTGGTGCCTTAGTCTTGGTGTTATGGCCACTGATTTGGGATGGCTGAGGTCTACCTGTTTTGGTTTAAGTCCATCGAGTATGTTTATTTGCATGTTGCTTGCATGCTTATCTTGCTTTGCATTGTGTATGTTATAGGGTCCTTTGCATTGTGCATGCCAAGCTGTTCCTTGCATTGAGTGTGCATGGTTCTAGTATTGATAAGTTGTCCTTATGGCATTGTGCATGCATGTTTCAAATTGTGTTTAGAAGCTTAAGATTGCCTTGCATTGAGTATGCCATCTAGTCCTTAGCATCTAGCATTGTGTATGCCATGTTATGTATTGCATTGTGTATGATATATTGTCCATTGCATTGAGTATGCTATATAGTTGCATTGCACGTTTGCCATGTTGCTTGCAATTTGTGTTTGGAATAGGTGTTAGTCCAAACAAAGGAAACAAGGAACGTTTCATACTTCAAGTGATGAAACGTGCCTCAATTCTCGGTCGCCGACATTCTTGACTACCCATGACAGAGTTGATGGCTTTAGGTGCTTATACGTGCATTCATTTCATATTAAGTTGTGCAACTCGGTTCCTCGGCCATCATGCATCCAGATACGTGATTGGTGGCCCGAGGATCGAGACCTACACTCCCTTGAGCTTATACAATGATGGGGAGAGTGGTTGGGCACACATATGTTGAAAATACCTTGCCTTCTCTCCCTCTTGCCTTGGTTGCAGAAAAACCAGAATCCAGGGGCCGAAACTGGTCGGCCGACCAGCTTTTCTGGCAAGCCGACCACCCTTTTGGGTTTCTCCCACAAAAGGTGGTCTGTGGGTGGTCTTCAAGGCCATGAGCTGGTCAGCAACCTTCCCATGCATTCCCAGGGTGGAGTTTCAGCCTTCTGGAACCTTGTGCAAGTTTTCGAGATCAATTGCAAACAAAGGCAACTTGAAGTGTCGCGAGGGATTTCCGAACAAGGCGAATCAAGCACACATGCATTCTTTGTCATCTAAAACAGAGCTGGGGCAGTCCATTTGCATGCTAGTTTATTTGCTTACTTAGTTAATTTGTTGATTAATTAGAATTGTGTAATAATTAGCTATAGCTGTTATTCATTTCGGTTCTGTATTATTTATTCAGATCCTCCAAGAGAGGGCAATGTTGTAATAAGTGTGCGTGTGTGTGATGCATGTCTTCTAACCCCACGTCTTTCTCCCTTTTATTTACCAGCT
Organism: Camellia sinensis; assembly: GCF_004153795.1. Lineage (NCBI taxonomy): Eukaryota > Viridiplantae > Streptophyta > Magnoliopsida > Ericales > Theaceae > Camellia > Camellia sinensis. The sequence continues at coordinate 1,559,394 of NW_021024778.1, read as the reverse complement.
TATGATGGTTAGTTTTTGGGCATGTTTCAATTAGCATCTATATGTTTGCATGCTTGCATTCATTCTTCTGTATTGCATGCACCAGGCTCGGCGCATCATGCTAACTACATTGTATTTCAATTCCAATTTGAATACATGTATCGATTGTTGCATCTCATATGCCATCTTAGAATAGCCGAGCCTATTGTAGTTGCATTTTTGCATGTGTTGCATTAGGCATTCTTAGCATAGTTAGGATTCATGCATGATTTCTAATTAGCTTCTTTCTTTGGCTCGGAGTACCCGGTAAGTGTCTATGCTTTAGCATCCTTGCATTCGTGTGAGTGACTGCCATGATAACATGCTTACCATGAGGCTATGTGCTTATGTAATATAACTACCTGAATGCCTGTGGGTGAAGGTTGGGTTGCTTGAATTGGAATAATTCGTCGAAACCCGTGTTTTAGCCTACTTGCGAGTAGCAAACTTCAATCCATTTTCAAAACAAACGGATATACGATGTTTTGTTCTAACTTAGACAATCTAGTCTATACTTGTATGCTGTGCGCATCACATAGTAATTCTAGGTTAATAACCGGAATAAGAGCACATGTGTTTTCAAAAACAAGATATCATGTTTAGTAGTGGTTGATCTTTGATCGGGTGAGCGGGGGTGCTCATTACATGACCTTCCCCAATCGTACCCAAGTTGCTGAGCTGAGGCAACTTTGGTGATAATGGACACATGGCCTTTGGCACGAGTCAGGGTTTCCTAAATTTTCCAAAAATAAAATATTTAGGTGGCGACTCTGTATCTGGCAAAGCAGTCCATGTTTGACACTTCTTTCTAAAAATCAATTTTTCAAAACGATTTGCCGGATTTGGACTCTTTGGTGATTTATCGATCTTGCATTGCACTTTGCGAGATTAGATTCAGAATCGTGATATCGAGTCCGAACTGTAGTGAGCCTAATGAACAAAACGGGATTTTTCCGAGACGTTTGGGCGCGTCTATAATACCATACATATAACCATCTCTATCAAGCGAGATAAACCCATTGTGATAAGAACCACTTCCCGCATACCCAAAGTATTCGAACCCGGCACGCTCTGATACCAAGTTGCAACGCCCCAAAATAATGACAATAACCCATTCACAATATTAATAAGTAACAACAATGATAAGGTAATTATCTTTCATGAATTCCAAATTAAGTTTACAAAACAGTAACATATGCAGATATACATTCACAAGCCTAACCCTGAATCTATAGCATATGTTACATAATAGAATGAACATAAAACAAATAAGAAATTCCCTAAGGGCTTACAATTTTCCAAGACGGAGCTTGGTTATAACAGAAAGGATTTTAAATCCAATACGGGTAAAGCCCTAGGCTTGTACAAACAAATACAACAAAATAATAAATAAAGCCCTTGCTTCCGATTCTTCCCAAGTTATTTCCTTGGCAGAGGTATATCATCAACACCTGTGAATGGTTTTCCCACATAGGGTGAGCCAAAGTCCAGTAGAAATAATCCAACACGGTAGATGAATCTTAACAAAGATATAAGGGTGAAATGCATTTGCAATGCTCGTGACAAAACATTTTATATCTTTCTCAAACCATGCAATGACAAGTTTATATCACAATTTGAAAATCATTTCTGTTACATTAGACAACAGGGCAATGAATCATAACTCTGGGAATCTCTAGACAAGTATCACATTTCATAGAAATTTCGTCTGCGTGAAACTGTAAACCGGCACCCATGTAAATGTAAGCTATACAAGCACTACTATTGCCATTTTTACGGATATTTTGTCCGCAGGATCAGCACCCATGTATACGCGTGATTTTTGGGACTTTCACCCTGGACACACAAGCCAACTTATTAACGTAACAACAACTTTCTCCCAAACTCACCCATTTTTCTCAAGACATCACATATTCATCCACGTATTAAAGGTGCAACAATGCCAATGCAAAAAGATGAAAGAAAAATAGTTTGAATTTGCTTAATCCCCATGCAATTTCTACAACAATCATAACTATCATCCACCGATAGCCCAAAACAAATGTCTCTAGACAATAAATAATCTTCATAAAGATAAACCTTCCAAGTTCCAACATGTGAGTGGGAATACATACCCAACTCCACCATCTTCATCAACATCAACCCAAATTCATAATTTTAATATCTTTTCCACTTATCAACACAAAAATAACATCTGAGATTTCAAGGGCAAAAACCCTTCTTTCTTTATAAATCATTTTCCAAAGTAAAAACCCATCATTTCTCATATCTCAACAATAAATATCTATCTACAATCATTTCCGATAAACCATTTGAAAACCCCTTTTTCGTTTTCGAACCAAACCCCGAGATTTGTTCAAGAATCCATTCCTTTCATAAAGTGGTATTATAAAAACAAATAGCTAAGTTAAAACTCATAAGGAAGTGTAGAGAATCCCTACCTTAAGCTTAGAAGAGGAAGAAGGAAGAAAACCCCAAAAGTCGACGGAGACAAAACGACGATTTGCTCTGATCAAAATGAAGCCTTCGGCAAACTTTACACTTAATCTCAAAGGAGCAAGGTAAAGTGATGCCTCTAAGTGAGTATATCTAAAGATCTTGCGTGAAAAAAGTGAGTTTAGAGAGAGAGAGAGAAAGAGAGACTCATGGTTTAGAGAAGAAGAGAGAGAGGGTAAAGTGAAAAAAAGAGTAAGTGAGGACCCTATTTATAGTATTAGGTTAAGGTGAAATTAAGTCCCAAAGTTAGCCTAAAAGAATAAGTCAAAACCCCCAAAAAGTAGGGCCTAAAACCAAACTGAAATCTGGAAAAGAAAAAAAACAGGGATCGACCCTTAGACCAAAGGTGTCGACCCTCAAAAAGAAATGGAAAAAATGCAAACATTGGTAGCAGATAGGGTGTCGACCCTCGGACCAGAGGTGTCGACACCAAATTTCAATAGCTGATTCTAGTTTCAGCAATAGACAAGGGTCAACACCTCCCAAACTGGTGTCGACCCCAAAGGCCAACAACAAAAAACAAGTGTTGACACCACCAAAGGCTAGTGTCGACCCTAAATTCCAGTAGTTATCCAAGAACACAACAGCAAGATGGTGTCGACACCACCAAGGTTGGTGTCGACCCTAGAAGCAGAACAAGACAAAGGAAATGAGGTAGTGTCAACACCAACAAGGATGGTGTCGACCCCTGAAGCCAAAACCAAATATGAAGAGAAAGGAACGACCGCCACCGATATGATTCTCCATATTCGAATGCAATAAATGGATCAGGTCTAAATCAGGATCGCTACAATAATTTTTAAAAAAAGAAGAAGAAAAAAAAAAAGAAAACAGGGTCATGATAGTTGATTTTATTGTTTTCCTTGTGAGTTGTACATTGCTTTAGTTCTAGGTTTTGGTAAATAAATAATATATATATAAGCATGCTACTGGTTTATTCTTCGAAGCATTAGAGCACCAAACCACCTGTAGCATATATAATAGCCCACTATATTTCCAAAGTGCATGATTAGAATATGTGGGGACGTATTTTTTGGGTCACGCCACGTGGTCAATGTGTTGGCCTAGGCGCCACGTGGGCAAGCCAAGATGCCAAGATTGTTGTGATATGGTGCGGTAATGTTGGAATCTGAGATGTTTGGATAGAGGACAAGAGTCCCAGATGATGTAGGATTACCTTTTTAGGTAAGGATGCACTCTAAAGAGAGTTGATCCTAATCAAAATAAGATGAGTCTTGGATAATTGATATCCTTATAAAGTATAGAGTCTCATGAAGTAAGACTTCTAAGGGAAGTTGGACACTGATCATTATAAAAGTAAGGTACCCCTGTGGATATAAGGTATGCATTTACTTGTGCATTGAGTACTTGTTTGATATCTTTGAGAGATAAGATTGACAGATTTGATCGTCAGAGTACTCCCAAGTGGACAAGCCACCGTGGTATTCTTGTCTTCTTGTTAGTAGGTGTTTGGTTTAGTCTATTCTGCCGCATGCTCTCTATCTAAGTCCCATGTTTGGTTGTGAGGTCGGAAATCAACACCCACAATTTGGCACCGTCTGTGGGAACTTAGTTAGAATAAATGGCTATCATCATGCAAGATCAATGTGTCGGCGACAACGAGTTCAGCAAAGATGGAGAACTCTTTGACATTGACGGAATGAAGACCCTTCCAGAAGAGAAGAATGCAAAAATTAGGGGCATGAGCGCTCCCAAGGAGATGAAGACAACCTTCAAGTATGGAAGGATCGAGCTAGGTGAAGCAAATCCCAGATAGAAGAGCTCGACCTAGGTGAGCAGATCCCAGATGAACGACCTCACCCTAGGTGAGTGGATCCAAGAAAGCATGACCTTAGCCTAGATGAGTAGGTCTGAGAAGACAAGAGCTCAACCAAAGTGAGGAGATCCCAGATCCCAGAAGACAAGATCACTGCCTTAATGAGTAGGTTCGAGAAGACAAGAGCTAAACCTAATTAAGTAGATCCCAGATCCTAGAAGGCAAGATCTCGGCCTAGATAAATAGGTTTGAGAAGACAAAAACTCAACCTAAGTAAGCAGATCTTAGATCCTAGAAGACAAGATCTCGGCCTAGATGAATAGGTTCGAGAAGACAAGAGTTGAACTTAGGTGAGTAGATCATATATCCCAAATGGCATGACCTCTGTCTAGATGAGTAGGTCCGAGAAGACAAGACATTGGCCTCTGTGAAGCAGATTCCATATGGAAGAGCTTGGCCTAGGTGAATAGATCCCAGATAAATGACCTCACCCTAGGTGAGTGGATCTAGGAAGGCATGACCTCGGCCTAGATGAGTAGGTCTGTGAAGACAAGAGCTCAACCTAATTGAGCAGATCCCAAATCCTAAAAAGATCTCGACCTAGATGAGTAGGTCCGAGAAAACAAGAGCTCAGTCTAAGTGAACAGATCCCAGATCCCAGAAGACAAGATCTCGACCTAGATGAGTAGGTCCGAGAAGACAAGAGCTCAGCCTAAGTGAGCAGATCCTAGATTCCATAAGACAAGATCTCGGCCTAGATGTGTAGGTCCGAGAAGACAAGAGCTCAACCTAAGTGAGCTGATCCCAGATCCTAGAAGACAAAATCTCGGACTACATGAGTATGTTTGAGAAGACGAGAGCTCAACCTAAGTGAGCATATTCTAGATTCCAAAAGATAATATTTCGGCCTAGATGAGTAGGTCCAAGAAGACAAGACCTCAACCTAAGTGTGCAGATTCAAGAGGAGAAGGCCTCAACCTAAGTTGGCAGATGTGATATAAAAAGGACTTCAACCTAGGTAAACAATTTTGAAATGATTAGAACTTACCGGAAGTGAACAGAGTTGAGATAAAACAAAACCTACCTGATATTAAAAGATCTTGACTGTAAGGAATTGTCGATGCCTTGGAATATGGCTTGATGAAATTTGGAGCTCGACTCCAATAGTGTCGATAACCTCATTCGAAGTTAAGAATAAATCGAAAGGAATGGCTATTGAAATGAAATCAAAGGAATTACCCTTGAGTGGGGAACGACCCCTGAGCGAGTTAACTTAGGCTTGCCAAGAAGGTAGAACTAAAACTAAGTTAAAATGATATTCCAACGAGGAACTGTGCATTTAACTTAGGCTTGTTGGGAAGATAGAGTTGAACTAAGTTAAAGAGATGTTTCAAAAAGAAACAAGGCGAAACCAGCCATGATCTAGCTAGTTTGTACAAAAAGCTAAGGTAGTTAGTACTCTCGATGCACTAAGGTTAAGCCTTAAGTGTTTAGGTGAGCTAAACACGATGACCTCGGTCATGGATGTCTAAGCTAGACTTAGGCAAGGTTGAGCTACTATGTCCTTAATGTGAACCTAAGGTATAACTTACATTCACATTAGGGAGCAGAGAGCAAAGATAGGTTAATGAAGACTGAGTCAATGATTTGAAAGTGATACATGATGAAATTTTCAAACAAATTTAGTGAGATGAAGATATCTGAGATAACATTTATACCCGTGTTGAGATAATCAAAGATGATGATTTTATTCGAGATGTTGACTTGCTCCTTATATTGATCTCAGACGGAGTTTTGGCCTTCTTGATAGGCCTTGGCATCTTCTTCTTACTGGTCAGTGCCTTTGCTAGTTTCTTCTCAACTTCGACAACTTTTTTTTCGGCAACCTTAGCAATGGCCCTGACTTTCCATGCCTTGGCTTTGGCAACAACAACTTGGTCTTTTTACTTCATGTGCTTCTCTTCCGAGATGTTGAGTTGTTGGAGGTATCCATTAGACTTCACGGTTTGCTTGGTCAGGACATTTTTTTCATTTTTCCAGCCTTGTATAAACAGGTATGAGCATGTTGGATTGATTATAAGGAGATGAAGTGGATTGCACAGTTATGACATCAGGGATGTGTTGGAACAATCTTCTGTGTAAATAAAATAAATTGAAACAAAATCAAACAAAATAAAATAAAACTTACAGAATTTATTTTGTCGAACCGAAAGAAACAAATTAACATCTATAGGTGTTCTAGCAAGATGATCATCATCTTTACTGAATTTGTCAGGTATTTTCTCAATGTAATGAGATTATGACAAAGCATAACCTTCTAATGTTTTGGTAATTTTCATACCAAGAATTACATCAGCAATACCCATGTATTTCATGTCAAAATATTTATTCAACATTTTCTTAGTAGTTTTAATCATATCATTATTACTACCTATGATGAGCATATCATCTACATAAAGACATACAATGACATAACTTTTGTCTGTGTTTTTAATGTAAACACATTTGTCACACTCATTAATTTTAAATCCATTTGACATCATTGCCTTGTCAAATTTCTCATGCCATTGCTTTAGCGCTTGTTTTAAACATATAATGATTTAACCAATTTACACACTTTCTTTTCTTTTCCTGGAACAGAAAAACCTTCTGGTTGTTCCATATAAATTTCTTTATCTAACTCACTATTTAAGAAAGCGGTTTTCACATCCTTTTGATGAATTTCTAGATTGTATAAAGATGCAATGGTAATTAGCATTCTAATGGATGTTATTCTAGTAATCGGTGAGTATGTGTCAAAATAATAAAGACCTTCTTTTTGTCTAAAACCTTTGACCACAAGTCTTGCCTTGTAATTGTCAATTGATCCATCCGCTTTCATTTTTCTTTTAAAAATCTACTTGTATCCAAGAGGTTTATAACCTAGTGGCAAATCCACCAATTCCCAAGTGTGATTTTGCAAAATGGATTCAACTTCACGATTGACAACTTCTTTCCATAAAGGAGCTTCAAGACTGGACATAGCCTCTTTAAAAAATCTAGACCAAAAGATTTTGAGGTTCTAGCACGTTTACTACGCCTAGGTTCCTCTTCCTCATTTTGATCTAACTCTTGCTCTTGGTTATGTTCTTGATCATTACTAGTAATAGCATCAAAAGATCTTTTATTAATACTAGTCTCTTGTCCAGTCTTATTTGGAAATACATGTTCAAAGAAAGATGCATTCCCAGATTCAATAATAGTATTTACATGCATTTTGGAATGTTCTGATTTATGAATCAAAAACCGATATGCACTACTATTCTTGGCATAACCAATGAAAATGAAATCAATGGTCTTAGGACCTATCTTAGTCTTTTTAGGACTGAGAATAGCCACTTTAGCCAAACACCCCCACACTTTTAAATATTTGTAGGATAGTACTCTTCTATGCCACAATTCATAAGGTGTTTGATTCACTTTCTTTCGGGGTACTTTATTTAAAATATAATTTGCAAAAAGTATTGCTTCCCCCCACAAGTTCTGAGGTAATCCAGAACTGATTAACATGGCATTCATCATTTCTTTTAAAGTCCTATTTTTCCTTTCAATAATTTCATTTTGTTGCGGTGAGAAAGGAGCGGTGGTTTGATGAATTATTCCATGTTCTTTACAAAATTCACCAAAAGGTGATTCATATTCACCACCTCTATCACTTCTTAGTTTTTTGATTTTCTTACCAAGTTGATTTTCAATTTCATTCTTATATTGAATGAAAGTTTCCAAAGCTTCATCCTTGGTTCGAATTAAATAAACATAACTATATCTTGTATAGTCATCTATGAAAGTGATAAGATATTTTTTCCTACCTCTGGTTTGAATTGATTTAAAATCACAAATGTCACTATGAATTAATTCAAGTGGTTCCGTACTTCTTTCAATTGAATGAAAAGGAGTTTTAGATAATATTGCCTCAACGCAAATTTCACATTTATGATTTGAATCAATATCAAATTTAGATAAACATTCCATATTAATTAATCTACGCAAAGATCCATAATTAACATGTCCTAGTCTACCATGCCAAAAATTTGAAGACTCAAACAAGTAAGAAGAAGATGTATTTTTATCAATAACTGAGGGTACAACGGTCATTACATTTATCTTGAAAAGGCCATCAGGCATGTAACCTTTTCCTACATGCATCCCATTCTTAGTAAGTACAAATTTATCACTTTCAAATACTAGCCTAAACCCATTCTTACTCAACAAAGATCCGGAAACAAGATTCCTGCGAATGTCCAGTATATGCAGCACATTGTTGAGAGTGAGTTCCTTTCCAAATGTCATCTTGAGTACAATATTTCCTTGTCCTTCAACTTTGGAAGTTGAGGAGTTGCCCATAAAAAGTTGTTCACCGTTGTCTACTGTAGAATAAGATATGAACATCATTTTGTCGTCACAAATGTGGCGAGTAGCACCAGTGTCCACTCACCATTCTTTAGGATTTCCGACAATATTTGCCTCAGAAACAACTACAAAAAGATTGATGTCATCTACACCATTGGAAATATTGTCCACTTCGGCTATATGGGCTTGAGCAGGCTTCTTGCTTGTTCTTCTTTTGCTTTTGCTTTTGCTACGACAATCTTTAGCCCGATGTCCCTCTTTGTCACAAATGTAACATTTGCCATTAAACTTGTACATTTTATTTCCCCCCCCCCCCTTTAGAGCCTTATGATGAACTTTCTCTAGAAGACTTTCGTTTCTTGGTTTTTGAAGCATGTTCCACCACATTTGCCTTAGACTCCATAAGATGCTTACCAGCCCGCTTTTCAGAATTGCGATTGTCTTCCTCAATCCTCAAACGCACAATTAATTCTTCCAAAGACATTTCTTTGCGCTTGTGTTTGAGGTAGTTCTTGAATTCCTTCCGGCCTTATGGTAATTTCTCAATTAAGGCTGCAACTTGGAAGGATTCACTGAGAGACATGCCTTCTGCATGAATGTCATGCAGAATGAGTTGGAGATCTTGAACTTGGCTGATCACAGTTTTAGAATCAACCATTACAAAGTCTAGGAATTTGCCAATCACAAATTTCTTTGAGCCGCATCTTCCGTTTTGTATTTTTTCTCCAAAAACTCCCAAAGTTCTTTTTCTGTCTTGATACGACTGTAGACGTTGTATAATGTGTTGTCAAGTCCGTTCAAGATGTAATTCCAGCAAAAGAAATCGGCATGTTTCCAGGCATCAACTGCAGCAACCACTTGTCGGTCGGTTTCATCCTCTTTCAAAATAGAAGCATCCTCATGGAGGAAATGAGCCAGGTTAAAAGTTGTAAGATAGAACAACATTTTATGTTGCCATCTTTTAAAATCAGTTCCTGAGAACTTCTCTGGCTTCTCATCATGATTTACCAGTACTGTCACAACAGGAGAGGGGGTTGGCGCAATTGCAGCCACCACACTAGTACTTGTTTGGGCATTTGTTTCAGTAGCCATTAATTCTAAATTATAAAACAATATTATAATTAGAATACTGCATAGAAAATTAATCCAAATTCACAGAATTAAATTTTGTAAAAACAAAAGAAACAAGAATGTAACTTTTATTTTTCAATTAATTTAGAAATAAAATAAAATTTTATTTAACCAAATTAATTCCACACAGAAAATTAAATTTCTGTAACACTTCAATAATTAAAAACTAAAACAGAATTTTAATTAATGAATACTCAGAAAATAATTTCTAAAAACCAAAATTAATTTCTGACAAAATTCCACAAATAAATATTCTGAATTGCTAATGACACCAGTATATTACTATTAGTTGTCAAAGAAAATAGACAGTATATTACTACTATTTGTCAAATAGCATATAATCACTATTTGTTTTTTCAACCAGAATATTATTTTGTAAATTCACATAAAATAATTTTCTTGTAAAAGAAGAAAGAGAAAGGGAAACAAACGAAAAATTCTGTAAACAGAATAATTCGAATCTATCTTAAGATTGTTGGAACAATCTTCTGTGTAAATAAAATAACTTGAAATTAAATCAAACAAAATAAAATAAACTTACAGAATTTATATTTTCGAACCAAATGAAAAATAAAAAATCAAGTCGAGTGTGTGACACTCTGTCCTTAAGACATATTTACCCCGCTACGGTGCTTACGGTTAAGTGGCGTCTATCTCCCAAGATACAATGATCTTCACAAATTGTAGTAGCACTCCAAACAATTTGTACGGCGAACCAAACCTGTGTTCTAACTCTGTGAATTTATTCTAAAACTAATATGAAAAATAATGCACCAAAGATAAAAGTTGGACAGCACAAAGGAATTAATTTCAGATTGTTTTTTCCATAGAATACTACTGGAAATGTTGGTATATATAGGCATACAAAGGTTGTCCGAACAGGTAAGTATCTGTAACTTCAACTCTTGAACAGATTTAGTAAGGAAACTAGACAGATCTGCAACTGTGTAGATTTTGAATCTGTCTAGAATTTCAACTGTACAAATTTTGAATCTGTCCAAAATTTCAACAGATTAAAAACCTGTCTAGATAGAAATTTGCTTGATGTTTGATCAACCAAAAATCTACTGGAACAAGTCTAGAATAAATAGACCCGAACAGGTACTAATTTGAATTGAGCAGATGCTGTTTGAAAATCAAACAGATCTGGCAATCACAACAGATAACTGCACAGCAGTTAAATCTGTTTTGGACAGTTTGAATCTGTTCGGGTGCAACAGATTTTGAGACCTGTTTGGACTGATTAATCTGTTCAGAAATAATGGACTACAAGAGGTAATAAATGGACAGAAAAAATAAGTTCAAATTTGAATTTATTTCGGTTTAGAAAATTAAATTTTCATTTTGTCCAAAAAATTAATATTAGAACCGACCTGACCCACACCCGCGTCCGGCATGGGCCGACTGGACCACCGGCAGCGCGCGCGCATGTGTAGTGTTTTGGGCTAAGGTTCACTTTGTCCATAACTCCTCCCTTCTACAAACTTGGGGTGCCCCTTGGAGCCCAACCTAAGTGTTGTAGTCTAGAGTTTATATACACAAAAAAACTCTATTAAAGTTTCAATGTGGGACAACCCATTTAAAGGAAACCCAAATTTAAATCTTTAAATGTCCATTCTCCGAACCTTAAAATGACGTTAAGTTCCCATTCAATCATAAATGGTTTTGACGAACCGTCTTCACCGTGTGACTTGCCACGCGGCAAGGAACACGTCACCTTTTCGGACCCACCCCAAAAGACGTTTGGGGCCCACTCTATTTTGGGCTCAAAATTGGCCCAAAATAAGCCCTATAAAACACCATTTTTCCAACAGGATGTTAGCAAGAAGGTATTCTACGACAATTGGCTAGTGAGACATGTCGTCATTGGTTACGACGATGGTTACTCATTAGTATGCAACAGATAAGGCAATTGGAGGATTGTCAAGGTCATAGGCTGGGAGCTTAGGACCTCGGTGTTTCCTGCTCCTGGTTCTGGCGGCAGGATTGTTGTTATGCTGGCGTTTGCACTGCTATTGAGCTAGTGAGTTGATGCGTGGAGCAGCTAATGAAATGCTTGACTGCTAGTTTGGTTCAGCTGATAGAGTTTGAACCTTAGGCATGAGCGGAGTATTCATAGCAATGAAAGCTTCAAGAACAACATTCAATAATCATAGGAATTTTTTAATATTTTTTATGGATGATGGAATTTTTTAAATGAAAAGCAAAATGTAATGTTCCTCCATTTGGTTTTGGGATTTGGTGCCAAATTCAAGTCGACAACTTTATGCTAAGCACTTTTGTGATCTGCATATACCCCAATTTTCATCTAAATTGTAGTATTTAAGTATTTACCGCTAACTCATATAAAACGTTTAAATTATTAGAAAAAGAGATAACTTTATTACATATTTTAAGGTAAATTATATTTTATCTTTTTTATATTTGGTTATTTTTTAACTTTGGCCCTTCAATTTTTTTTTTTTCACCTTTGTTCTACATGTTTTAAGTTTTTTTCAATTTAATCTTAAAACTAACTTCCGTTCAAAATTAGATAGAAAATGCCATGTTAATTGTCACATGACATAAAAAAAAATATTATTATATTAGAGTTTGAATTTATATTAGAGATATGAATTGTGTATAACAAAATATTTTTACACCATGGAGTTGTCAATTTGTCATGTTCTGTTTAATTTTGGACATAATTTAGTTTTAAAAGTAAATTAAAAAAGATTTGAAACATGAAAGACTAAAGTGAGGGAAAAAAAAAAAGTTTAGAGGCCAAAATAAAAAATTGATCAAATATAAAAAGTTGCAAAGTATAATTTACCCACTATTATATTCTCAACAATTAATCACAAAGTTTTTCATCCTAGAGAAAATGTGAAGAGAAGAAGGGATCATATTCGGCATTTTAGATTTTTTTGTCAGAATCTCAGAATTGGCCATTGAACATGGATGTAGTTAGAAGAATCACATTCTGTCTGTCCAAAGAATGTTATAATCTATCTGTCGAAAAAATCGCATTATTGAAATGAGATGTAATGGAATAAAATGGTGATTTCTTAGCTTTTTTATAGGATAATTATTCCTTTAAATTGGTGAAATATAATTCCATTTGTAATGCATTTCTTATTATTTTTTTAGTCTAACCAAACATAAAAATAAATATTATGATGAAATCCATTCTACTTTATTTCAGTAAACACTACCTTAGTCCCCCTTCTTCCATGTTACTTATATCAGGTTGGCAAAAACTTCGTTTGGTTTAGTTTTAGAATAATGATTTCAGTGTGGAGTTGAGTTTTGAGTTTTGAATTATATTTTGAGTTTTGAAAAAAGAAAATTTATTTGATTATGAGTTTTAAAAAAAAAGTTTTGAGTTGTATTTTGAGTTTTGTGTTTTTGAGTTTTGAGTTGTATTTTGAAATTTTTTGGTTTTTTTTAAATATTTAAAAATGTTTAAGAAAATTTTATTTTTTTATTTTATTTTTAAAATTTTTTTTAATTAAATTTTTTTTGAATCGCCCATATATATCTAAATCATAACAAATTATTTGACCCATACTTAAAAAAAATAAGAAAACGTTTTTTTTGAAAAAATAAAAAACATTTTTCTTCAAAAATAAAAATAAACAAAATAGTTTTTCAAAAAATATAAAATAAAAAATAATTTTAAAGCACAAAATAAACAATATATATTTTTGAATTTTTTTCAAAAGAGTTTTAAAAAAAGTTTGGTTATGAGTTTTGAAAATAATTTTGAATTGTGTGATTGGTTATAAGTTTTGAATTTTTTTTATTAGAATTACAATTCTAAAAATAAACCAAGTGCAATTATATCACATGTTTATGATCCGTTATAAAAAAGTATTTATTTATTTATTATAACATATTCTTATGTTTGGTTGTGTTATTAAGATTAATGTAATAATACTAAAAATTGTATTAGTAATAGTGGAGTGGTACCGGCACAATGGAGGTGGAGGTGGTGGAATGGTGACGGTGGTGGCAGTGATAGTGATGGTGGTGTGGATGGGGGAAGGGGTACTTGCTGTACACCTGCGAGCCCTGTTGTGGCAAAACCACACAATTTTGGTGCGTTTTGTTTTTGTTTTTGTTTTTTTTTTATTATATAATTTTTCTTTTGTTTTTTTGTTGGTTGGTTTCTTTGTATAGTTCTTGGTTTGAGCACACATGTGTCAAAACTACATTGCTTTAAGCAAAATTAATAAAAATAATAAGGGAAATTATTTTTTTAAAAAAAAGACTATAAAATCGATCTTTGTAACAAAATGAATTATGTGATTTTAATTTTATCAATTTAAACTTTAATTTTTTGATTTGTTTTTAATCTAAAAATTGAACTATTTTCATTAAGTAAATTAACGAAAAATGATATTTTAGAAATTTTATGTATAGATATTGAGTTTAATGACTATTTTTTTTTTTCCCGTTAGTTTTACCTAACAAAAATAGGCGAAAAGTTGAGATTAAAAATAAATCAAAATATTAAGGTTTAAATTGACAAAATTAAAATTCATAATTTATTTTGTTACAAAAGTCAAACTCTGAGATTTTTTTATTTTTTGATTTTTGTGTAATTTCTCTAAATAATAACAATAACACCAACAATATTGTACTCAAAGAAAATCATAAAATCTTTAAAATATTATTGTTAAATTTACTTGCAACAATGTGTATTATTACATATTATTTATCAACAATACTAAAAACCTAAATTTATGAATTCAGAATTTATCTAGAAAAAAGAAACAATGGTTTAAATTTATTTTACTCTTGGACCCCACATTTCATCAATCTAATTTACACCATACAAACACACTCGGATAAATTATGAATTAATAAGGGTGAGGTCATAATATTTTTTTATTATTTATTGATTTTTTGAAAAATCAACAAATAATTGGAGTCAATAAATATAAGTCAATAAATATATATTAAATATTATTGTTAAACTATTGGTTGATTTTTCAACAAATATGTGTGCTCAAATGAAAAACTGTTCGTCATTAAAGAGAAACCAACACCAACACACACCAACAAAAAAACCAAAGGAAAAATTATATAAAACGAAAAAATAAAAAGGAAAAGAAAAATGAAACATAAAAAATCGTGCCATTTTGCCGAACAATAGTAACTGTTGTACAGGAGGTACACTCTCCCGTGGGGATGATACATAGTGATGGAGTGACAGTGATAGTATGATCATATTGATAAGATCTAGCTCATAAAATATTTTTTACTTTTTAAAAGTAGAAAATCTTTTCTACTTAAATAAATTTTAGTGAAAAATAATTTCTGTTAACCATAGAAAATAGGAAAAATTAGTCTAAAGTTCATCTCTCATTTTTAGTAATGAAAGAGATTCACAATATTATTTTTTTATATCTAAAGTTCCTAAATCTACACCCATATATCAAATCAGAAAAATTTGACTCCCTCTCTCTTTCCGATCGTCATTTTCAAAAATCTAAATTTATGAATCCAGAAAAAGAAAACAACAGTTTAAATTATTTTATTCATGGACCTCACACTTTATTAATTTAATTTACACCACATAAACACATTTGGATAAATTATAAATTTATAAAGGTGAGTTCATAATATTTTTTTATTATTTATTGATTTTTTGAAAAATCAACAAATAATTGGAGTCAATAAATATAAGTTAATAAATATATATTAAATATTATTGTTAAACTATTGGTTGATTTTTCAACAAATATGTGTGCTCAAACGAAAAACTGTTCGTCATTAAAGAGAAACCAACACCAACACACACCAACAAAAAAACCAAGGAAAAATTATATAAAAGGAAAAAATAAAAAATAAAAAGGAAAAGAAAAATGAAACATAAAAAATCGTGCCGTTTTGCCGAACAATAGTAACTGTTGTACAGGAGGTACACTCTCCCGTGGGGACGATATATAGTGATGGAGTGACGGTGATAGATGATCATATTGATAAGATCTAGCTCATAAAATATTTTTTATTTTTTAAAAGTAGAAAATCTTTTCTACTTAAATAAATTTTAGTGAAAAATAATTTCTGTTAACCATAGAAAATAAGAAAAATTAGTCTAAAGTTCATCTCTCATTTTTAATAATGAAAGAGATTCACAATATTATTTTTTGATATCTAAGGTTCCTAAATCTACACCCATATATCAAATCAGAAAAATTTGACTCCCTCTCTCTTTCCGATCGTCATTTTCACAAACTACCACTAGAAGACGACGCATTTTTTCTACCAGTAGTCCCGAGGAACGTCGAACCAGATCCTCTAGTTATCCAAATTATATCCAAAACGATGCAGGGGTTTTACACTCTGCATGAGCAAAAATCAGTGCATGGTTACATCGCCGCCTCCTTTATTCCATAAAAAACTCGCTTACCCCCTTGCTCCTACAACGAACACTAATATATGAATGTCAATCAATCCAACAGCAAATCAAACCCAAGAAATCCCTCATCCGGATTGATCATGGGGAAATTTGAATGGACCAAAAACAAATTTTTCTGTGATGTATCTAGAAAAATTTAAAATTTTCTCTGTGATATGTTCAGAGAAATTTGGAAAGTTCAGATAAATTTGAAATTTTCTCTGTAATGTGTCCAAAGAAATTTAGAATTTTCCAAAGAAATTTGAAATTTGAAATTTGAAATTTAGAATTTTCTTTGTGATATGTCCAAAGAAATTTGGAATATCCAAAGAAATTTAGGGTGTGTTTGGTTTGTGTTTGTATAGTAGTTTTTTAGATAAAAAGTATGAAAACTTGTTTGATTTGCCTTTTTCAGAAATGATTTTGAAAAATTATTTTAGGGAGAGAATTTTAAAAAAGTGATTGATTTGATGTGTATGAGAGAGAGTGGGTGATTTTGGAAAGTAGATAACAAACAAAATTCTGAATTTTTTTTTGAAAAAATTTGTTTGGTTTGATTACTCTTGAAAATTTGTTTGTAAATAATTTTTCTCAAAAATATTTTTGAAAAACAAACCAAACAAGGTCTTAGAATTTTCTCTGTGATGTGTCCAGAGAAATTTTCTGAATTAAATTTTCTCTGGATCGATGTTGAGGGATCTTAGATATTATAAAAATATCAAATGTCTTATATGTTATAAAATTTTAATACCAGAGACCTTAAAAAAAAATTTCTTAAAAAGTACTTTTTATTTTCTATTATATCAAACATTGAAAAATCCAAAATAACTTTTTTTGAAAAAGTCCTAACGAATGGAGCATTACACCAAGCAGGCTTCACCAATTAACAAGCCGGCTTCACCAAGCATGAAGGCTTCACCAATTTGGAGTCTCACTTTTGCCCTCCCTAAGAGCATCTTCAATGATTTTTTTTTTTTTTTTTCATCAAATTTGAATAAAAAAGAACTATTTTTTCAATCTGATATGAGTTGCTCTAATGGTTGTCATTAAAAGGCAGGGGACATCCGGTGGGTCGACCGGCCGTTCGACCGGTAGGACTAAAAAATATATTTTTTTAACCTTTTTGAACTTGTTTAAACCTACCTATCTGAACTGTTTGAACCTTTTCCGGTCGACCGGTGGATCGACCGGATGGACGTCCGGTAGGTTGACCGATGGCCCACTTGCAACGTTACAATACAGTGAATTAGTGAAGGCTCACGCAGATTCTTAGTTTGGTAAAAAATTTGCTCCGTTCTCAGTTTGATATCAGTTTGGTGAAACCATTGGAGTAGAAAAAGTGATTTTTTTCGTTAAATTCAAATTTGATACTGAATCTGATGCAACGTTAGAGATGATCTAAGATGTAAGAAAAGTTTGAATTGCATGGTATAACAAACCAATCATAACATGCTATATAAGTGCATTCTATCATGCTATATATGTATATATATTGATTTAGTGGGATGAATTGAATTTAAAGTGATTACATTTAGATGGTAGAATTCACTTTCTAATGTGATATTTTTTTATTAAATTGTAATACTATATGTCGATAATGATATACATATATGCGACATATTGTTAGTGTTTGGAATCTTAGTCCCAAAATTCACGAATTAGCATGTATAAGCATTTTCATCAAATTAGTTCAACTTTTGTACAATTTTAGTTTTAAAGTTACTTTTTATATTTTGACTATATACATTTTAAATATACACTTCAACAAATGCTATCTTGTCTGTTATTTAAATATTATTTTATTAATTTTAATTTAAAATTAATTTTTATAAACTCTACGCAACTAATTCTAAAATATCAAAAATAATATTTTTTCATATTTGATTAGTCCAAAGCGCTTATATTTGTTGAGTCAAATCTGCCAAAACTAAAATAGCTTACATAATAATTAGTTTGATGTAGTCAAAATTTAATGATTTACTTATTATTTTAACTTAAAAAAAAAAAAACTAATTTGATAGAAATGCTCTACTGCATTGCAAAATATAGCATCTTTTAAAGAATTTTTTTTGGGAAATTACAAAAAAAAATAAAAAATAAAAAAAAGTTTGACCATTATAACAAAATAAATATTGAGTTTTTAATTTGGTCAATGTAAACCAAAACCTTTTGATTTTTTTTTTTTCAATCTAAACCATCAATCTATTTTCGTTAAGAAAAATCTATGGGAAAAATAATAATATTTTAGTCATTAAACTTAACAAAAAAAGATATTTTAAACATTTTATATATACTTACATTTAGTTTGATGACTAAAATGTATTTTTTTTCATTGGTTTTACTTAAAGAAAATAGGTTAATAATTTAAATTGAAAACGAATCAAAAGATTAAGGTTTAAATTTACAAAATAAAAATAGTTTGAACTTTCCTGTCCAAGTTCGTGGGGTACACCACAAGCTCGATTTCGATGATTCAAATCGTTTATTTTATCAAGCCTTCCATGTATATCACCCATAAAAAATTTAGGTCGATCTAATATTTTGTAGCCATTTTCATTTTATCGAGCTTGCCTCCTAAACAATTAGCAGTTAATGTGTTTTTAAAAATAGACTATTCATTTTTTTATTTTTATTTTTGGTACAAATGCGATAAAATAAATGAGTTACAAATATCAGATCAATCTAATTTTTTTATGGACCACACACAAGATCCAACAAAATAAATTATTTGAATTATCAAAACGGAATCCGTGGTGTGCCCCACGGCCTGAACAACACCTTTTAACCCAAATAATGGACTAGAGAGAACTTCAGCTCAATTAAGAACTAAATATTTATTTTATTACAAGGGTTAAATTCTATTTTAATTTTAATTTTAATTGTAATTTTGAACTTCCTTGAACCATTTTCACTATAGGAATAAAGGTTATTTACATAGAGAAACCTAAACTATTGAAAGTATTAATTTGAACCACAAATTATAAAAATGTATAAATGGACTCATAAACTATTGAGAAATATCATTTTGTCCCATAAACTATAAAAAAACACATACGAATGGACCTCTTAAACTGTTGACGTGCTTCATTTTGACCTCTTTTATTAAGGAGTCTAATTAGTATGTTTTTATAGTTTAGGAGGTCTATTTATACGTTTTTATAGTTTAAAAAGTAAAATGATAATACTCAATATTTTAAGAAACCTATTTATGTGCTTTTATAATTTTGAGGATAAAATAATATTTCACAACAATTTAACGCATCTTCATGTAAATAACCCAAATGTAAGGTAGACAATTTTTACGGGTTGATCTTGATTGCGGTTGAGTCACATTCCCATACACAACACGCAAACGTATGACATCTCAAAGCAGAAGAATTTTTTAAGGGAAATAACGTAATAGTAATTGTCAGAAAAAAATAATTATAAAAAATAAATAACTATGAATAATTAAAATAATTTTTTTTTTGTGAATATAAAATAATTTTTAAAAATTATCATGTGATAATTTTTTCAATTGTTTAAGTATCATGACATAATAGTACAATTTACAAAGCAATTAATAAGTCCAGAACCAGATAATACAATTAAAAATTATCACTGCATGATAATTTTTCTGAATGGGTCGTTGTATTGTGAAAATTAAATTTGCATTGTATGAGATTCATATGTAAAATAAATTTTAATCACAATATAATAATTTTTGAATAATTTCTAAGTAATTAAGTCTGATTTGGTAATATTACTCGATACAAAATTGATGTGACATGAAAAAAAAAAAAAAAAAAAACAAACAAACAAGCATGTGAGTTGGTATGTAACATAAAATTATAATAGAAAAATGTTTTTTAAAATAAAAGAAGACATGACTTTAAGTGTATTTTATTTATTTATTTATTTATTTTTGGAAAAATTAAAAGAAAAAAAAATTGGCCCATGTTACAAATCAAACCTTAACTTTTTAATTGTTTCAATTTAAATCTTTAACTTTTAAAATAGTATCAAGTTGTTACATAACTATTTTCAATTTTTTTCCTAAGAAACTAAAAATTAATTTGGTAAAAACATAAAAATAAAAAACATAAAAAAAGTAATTATCATTTTATGTAGTTTTATCTTTTTGGAGGAAAAATAATAATTTTTAAAAATCATAAATATCTTTTTGACATTTATTTTTATTAAACTAGTTTTCATTTTATTAAAAAAAATCAAAATTAGTTTTAGAAAATCAAACCGATGTATACATACAAGGTTAGTTCGCCCAATGGTTCACAGAGCCCTCTTTTGACAAGTGATTTTTTTGAAGTTGGTGGCTTTTCGTGATATGTTACATATTAATCCGTAATCATTTAATTTTTTTGCACTTTGATTCAAACAATATTTTATACTTTAGTCTTTGACGCCTCAATTATTAAAAAACAATAATGGGAGAAAGGGTACTATCGGAATTTGGCATGAAGCCTTAACAACTTCAAAAGTTAGTTGCATTTTTTTTCTTGTAATGTTCTTAAAATACACATCCTCTTGTTATTTATTTTAAACAATTGATGTAGAATGTTTGGCAATTAGTTTTTGGAACTTATGGACAAGGCAAAGATAAAAGACATTAGTAAACCTAAGATAACAGGTGCATAGAATGACATGAAATTTAGTGAAGACGTGAAAACCATTATAAGGATCATGATGACCCATTGCTTTGCTATGACCTACGATGATAGTTGGGTGAATTCTTACGTTTAGGCTGTCAATTTCACAATTTTGTGGTTTTTTTATAATATTTCGCCTTATTCTAGATGAATCCGATTTGCTTAAGTTTTTTCTAGTGTGTTTCATTTTCATTATATATATATATGAATTTGTGCCTAATTCAAATATTTTTATTTTTGGTAATTTTTTATTTTTTTAATTCCAACTTGATTACGAAGTAATTAGCTCAGGACTTGATTCTTGTATGCTTTAGGTTTTTTGTAATATAAATTGACACACATGCTATGAGGCAAATCAGTTGATCTTAAATAATTGATAATATTGTGAGAGAGAGTCACTTTTTGTTAAATTTAGTCATTCTTTGTGTTCAAGTGTTCGTTTTATCATTCTTTCTTACATCAACGATACTAATGTCAGGTATTAAAGTTTAATAAATTACATATTTTACAAATTAAATTAAATTAAAAGATTAAAAACTAGAGTGTAACGAATCACAGGGTACCACTATCGTAATAAACCCTACAATATGCTAAGCAACTATGGTTGGCTACCAACAAAGCTTTTATTTCACATATATAAACACCCAACAACATGTCTTTATTGATATGATGATGCTATTGCAGAGTATGTACTAGCAAGATTAACTCATATCAACCTACTTAATTAATTATCCCCAACCAAAGAGGATTTAAGGGACAATGAAGAAAAACCTATTGTTAAAATAGATGTAAATCATGCGTGTCCAAGTTGCTCATCATCATCATGGTATTCTTACGCCATTAAATTTTCGTGCAGCCTCTATACTGTCAATGGTTCCTGTGTAAGTGTCTCCTGCTTGGAATGGCCTAGATGATTGATTTTGTTTGCCGTACCTCCTTTGAGCTTCTCTGCTGTCGATGGTTTCTTTGTAAGTATCACTTTTTGGAACTGTCGAGGCCAGTGCAGCCATCCGTGGTTGTGGTGCAGGAGGTGCACTAGCAGGGACTGGCTGAGCCTTTGCAGCTTCCTTGAGGATCTCCACAGCTTTACCAATATCATTTGTTGGTTCTGAAAGCGGGGTGCCATTACGACCAAGCTTTTCCCTTTGATCTCTATTGGCTATAAATGGATTTGCCAAGCTCTCATCCCGAATAGTATTACCACTAGGCTTGTTCCAGTCATTGTTATTGTTGTTGTTGTTAGTGTAATCAGCATAGCCACCTTGGCCCATTGAATTAGGTGTGTTGTTGCGCCAATTTGTGGCAATCTGGAAGCCAGGCCTCGTTGGTCTGCTGGCTTCAGGTTGAGCTCTAGTGACAAACTCCTCAACCTTTTGTGAGCGATCTAGAATTGGATTGTTGGTGACTCCATAGTCCTTCGCAGGCTTGACTTCTGTTGGAGAGTCGTACCCATATTCTTGGACCGGGCTTGAAGGCCTCTGCCATTTGTCGTTGGTGACTCCATAATTGTTCCGCGGCTCTACCTTTGTTGGAGAGTTGTACATGTATTCAGTGGCCCTGACTTGTGCACCCTCACGAACTGGATTTGAAGGCCTCCTCCATTTGTCGTCGGTGACTTCATAGTCCTTTAGTGGCTCAACTTTTGTTGGAGAGCTGTACTTGAGCCCAACTTGTGGACGATCATAGACTGGATTTGAAGGCCTACGCCATTTGTCGTCGGTGACTTCATAGTCCTTTAGTGGCTCAGCTTTTGGTGGAGAGCTATACCTGAGCCCAACTTGTGGACGATCATAGACTGGACTCGGAGGCCTACGCCATTTATCGTTGGTGACTCCATAATCCTTCACAGGCTCAGCTTTTGGTGGAGAGCTGTACCTGAGCCCAACTTGTGGACGATCATGGACTGGGCTTGAAGGCCTACGCCATTCGTCGTTGGTGACTCCATAATTGTTCCATGGCTCTGCTTTTGTTGGAGAGGTGTACCCGTATTCAGTGACCATGACTTGTGGGCGATCAAGAATAGGACTCAATGGTCTGGGCCATTTGTCAGTGGTGGTGACTCCATAATCCTTGAGTGGCTCAAGTTTTGTTACTACAGACCTGTGCTGGTACTCAGTAGTGACCACAACAGGTGTACGGATATGCTCAACAATTTTCTCCCTTCTTGTGACATAGCTCTCTGAACTGTACTTTGCTTTGTTCCGATCATCGGTGTTGACTCTATTCATGTAGTTATACCCAGAAATTGCACGATATAGCTCTGCTTTTGTTGGAGAAGGCTCTTTTATGATTTCCCAACTTAGTTACCGAGGACGTTGCAACATAGCCTTATATAGAAAAGGCTATGTTCTTTTATGCTTCAACAATCTGTTACAATTAGACAAATTACATTAACAGTCCCTATAGTTTGGAGTTTGTGTCATTTAGTCCTTGAATTTTTAATTCTGACACATTTAATCTTGAATTTTATATCTTGTTGCAAATAAAGACAATTGAGCATACAATTGCTTAATTTCAAGTGTGAAATCGTCAATTTGATAAAATATAAACTAATTTGACAAAGATAAATGTCAAAAAAATATTTTAAAATTTTTAAAAATTATTTTTACTCACCAAAAATAAAATTATGTAAAATTGATAAAAATTAATAAAAACTACATGATTAATTTTTAAAAATTAATTTTACATGATCATCATTCAAATACATAATAAAAATTAATTGGGTAAAAAAAAATAAATGTTTAAAAGATTTATTAATTTTATATAATTTTACCTTTAGTAGGTAGAAATAATTTTTAAAAAATCAAAAATAATTTTTTGACATTTATTTTTGTCAAATTAATTTATATTTTATCAAATTGACGATTTTACCCTTGAAAATTCAATAGTATCTTCAATTGTCCTTATTTGGAACAAGATTCAAAATTCATGGTCAAATGTGTCACAATTGAAAAGTCAAGGATTAAAATGACACAAGCCTCAAACTATATGGACCGTTAGTGTAATTCACCCTACAATAATTGAGCATCAAATTCTTTTCTTTTTTCATTTTTCTTTTCTTGAGATTCCACTGAGTTTTTCCAATGAAGTAAATTTTAGAAGAATCAAATTCTGCTCATATATGGGATATGATCTCAAATTCTGCTCTGTATTTTCCTGTGGATACAAATGTGGCTTCGGGGAGAAAATTATAGAGAACAAATTCTTGAGGTTCTAGGCCAACTTTTGAAATGGACTCTCTATACATAATTAAGAGAGAAGAAAAAAAAATTGTTAGCAAAATAGTAATTATTTGTTTTATTTGCTAGTACACAAATAAAATCTGCTTTCATATATATTCATTAATTTATTGAGGAAATTGCAAAAGAGTGCCACAATCAGGGGGGAAAAAAAAAAGATAAATATTTTTCATGGAAATCATTTAGATACAAGTCTTCTCTTGTGTTTGGTGCAAATTTTTATATTCTCGACTTGCACAAATTTTTTTTTATTTGTACTATAATTATTTTACCATTATTCCATGTTTTTACAATTGCCCAAATTTATTTACATACATTAAGACTTGAAAAAGTCATCATAGGAACTCAATAAAATAAAATTTGATATAAAATCAAAACTAAAACATCGTCAAAAATCTCAGGACGCTCCTAAGGCAAAACATCATATGCCAAAATAAAAATCAAAATCAACCACCTTCAACAAAGCTCTATACATAATTAAGAGAGAAGAAAAAAAAATTGTTAGCAAAATAGTAATTATTTGTTTTATTTGCTAGTACACAAATAAAATCTGCTTTCATATATATTCATTAATTTATTGAGGAAATTGCAAAAGAGTGCCACAATCAGGGGGGAAAAAAAAAAGATAAATATTTTTCATGGAAATCATTTAGATACAAGTCTTCTCTTGTGTTTGGTGCAAATTTTTATATTCTCGACTTGCACAAATTTTTTTTTTATTTGTACTATAATTATTTTACTATTATTCCATGTTTTTACAATTGCCCAAATTTATTTACATAAATTAAGACCTGAAAAAGTCATCATAGGAACTCAATAAAATAAAATTTTGATATAAAATCAAAACTAAAACATCATCAAAAATCTCAGGATGCTCCTAAGGCAAAACATCATATGCCAAAATAAAAACCAAAATCAACCACCTTCGACAAAGAATTCCACTGTTTCAGCCATTCAATATTATATTGCAGTTCCATTTTGTAGCTCGAAAGATCGAGGCTCGAAAAGCACGAGTTCTTTGTACACCCACCCCCATTTCTTTGTACAAGTCATCCCTATTACAAAATCCACACATTTCATTTAAAATAAAAAAAGAAAAAGAAAAAAGAACAGAGTAGAGAGAGTGAGAGAGAGGATAAGATGAAGAAGAGCATCAACATCAACACCACCACATCATCATCAACAATAACCAACAATCACAAACAAAATTGTAAAATCAATACATCATCATCAACACTAGATCTGTGTGTATACACAAATCTATACACACACACATATATATGAGAGAGATCTATACATCATCATCATCAACATCAATACCAGATCATCATCATCAACATCAACATCAATACCAGGTCTGTGTGTATACACAGATCTATACACACATATATCTATATATATATATATATGAGAGTGAGAGAGAGAGCCATCCACCGTCATGTATACAGATCTCCTTCTTCTCCTTCTTTTCCTTCTTTTCATCTTCTCTTCCTCCTTGTCTCCATCTTTTCTCCTTTTTCTTCTTCTTCTTCTTCCTCTCTCTCTCTCTCTCTCTCTCTCTCTCTCTCTCTCTCTTGCGTGCCTCTTCTGTCTTTCTCAGAGAAGAAAGAGAAGGGAAAGAAAGAAAAAGTAAAAAAAAAAAAAGGAACCCAAAGTTTTGGGTTCCGAGCCAATTTGGGGCAATTATTTTCGAGCTACCAAGTATTATTCTATTGCATAACTACCTAGAAATAGATGGGACAGTTGAGGCTACCACAAGACCAAATATTAACCATTTTCCCTTTTTCCTTTTTTTTTTTGTTGTTTAATCTACCTTCTTTTTTTTTCTTTTTTTTTTTTTAAGCCCTAAATATCTAGTTGATCATCTTCCCCTTCCCCTTCCCCTTCCTCTTCTCTTTAACACTATAATGCCAAATAGTAACACTATAATGCCAAATAAAAATTACATAAACTATACAATATATGACTTAAACATTACTCTTTTTGTATTTTTAGCAACAAAATTACTAATTAAACTAGCATAATCTGGCTAGTGTATTATATCATTTTCAATAAATAACATAATTAATATCTTCAATCTTTAATATGAAATGATGGAGGAAGATAAGATTGTGGACTTGAAAAAGTTAGATTGGTCCTCATTTTAGACCCAACAAAATTTTTTGGGAGTCCTTAAAACTTTGATAAAATTTGGAGTGCAAAACAATAGCTTTGTCGGCCTATCCTTGGGGCCAACCTTAAGTGAGATGGACTCCATATAAAGCAGTGGGCTTCACTACTTTAATCAATTGAAGAGGAGAATTTTATCCACCAAATGTCAAGGGGTAAAAGAAATAGGACTCAATACAATTTTTGTGGAATTAAAAGAAAATGGAATGATCATTCGATTATAATATCTACACTACAAGAATTCACACATTTGCCGACCACTTTTGCCGACCAAAAAAAATTTGGTCGTAAAAAAATGACATTTGCCGACCAAATATTAATTAGTCGCGAATGATCATTATTTTTGGCGACCAAATATTATTGGTCGCAGAAGGTTATATTTTGGCGACCAAAAAAAGAGTTGGTCGCAGAAAGTGGTATGCTTTTGGCTACCAACTACAAATTTGGTCGCGGAAGATGACATTTTTTTTGGCAACCAAACTTATTTTCAGCAACCAAAAAAAATTAGTTGCCAAATTAACACTTTTGGCAACTAATATTTTAGTCGCCGTTGATTGAGATTTGGCAACTAAAAAAAATTGTCGGCGAAGGTACCTTTTCTACGACTAATTTGGTATTTTGGTCGCCAAAAATTTGTGAGGGAAATTTGAAATGTGGGGCGGGAATTGAAATTTTTTATCTTTAGTAGTCTGTTAGCTCACACATTTTCATTTTCTCCTCTCTCATTTGTTTCTCTCAAACAAACAAACAAATATATCAAAATATGCCCACAATGTATCCCTGTTTCTCTCACTCTCTCCATCTGTTTCTGTTTCTCTCTATTATTCACACAAGCACAAACCCTAGACCACCATTCAAAACCACCACCACCAAAAATGTCTCACGCCGTGGTGGTGTCGCCCTATTTCCCCACCGTGAGGTCGGCGGCGAACTGACCAAGGCAAAGGTCGGCGAACTGAGGTCGGCGGCGAACTGACCAAACCAGGTAGCAGTGCGTGGAGCCGCCTACACTCTACCATTGCTAATCCTCTCGATTTCAGACCTCTTGCATCAGGTAAACACGCTCTCTCTCTCTCGCTCTCGTTTCCCCAATTTCAAACCCCAACTATAATTTTCAACTTTTCAGATCTTTGCCTCTCAAGAGTTTCTTCACCTTGAATTTGCTAAACTTGTAGTTTTTGCCTCCTGTAATTAATTTGATTGACATGGATTGAAGAAAACCCATTTTTCTTATACAATTGAAATATGCAAGCCCCAAAAAATATATTTATAAATAAATAAATATATCAGATTACACAACCCTAGCTCTTTGGCTTCCAAGGGTTTTATCAAAATGCACAGAAGTTCTAATGGAGCAAATATGAAGGAGCTCAGTCTCAATCTCTCTCAATCGTCTCATCAAAGAAGGCTATTTACTTGGTACGTTGCTTCCTCCTCTCCTTCCTCTGAATAGTCTCATCGAAGTCTCAATCTTTCTAATTTTTTTTTCTCTAAAAACTGAAAGAGTAAAACATTTGAGTGTTCAATTTGTTTTCATTCGCCCTTATTTTTTTCTGAGCTAATTAAAACAGTTTTTATAGAACTTCATACCGTTGTAAGAGAAAAATGCCCCCCAAAAATGGTTACAAATTGAAAAAGTGTGAAAGACTATACTTTAATGCAATCGTAAGCAATATTCATGTGAACTAGCGATTTCGAACTAGTCTAAACATGTTATAATGCATGAACAAAAACATGAGAAGAACTAAAGCAATAAACATGAATTAAATAAGAAAAACTAGAAGCCTAGAAACTAAATATGGCAAAAAGAATGCGAATCAAAGAAAGCAAATCAACTATACATTAAATACATTAACTGGGGCCTTTTTCTTTTGTAAATTCCTTGTACTCTGGCCCTTTGGTGTTTAACAGAATGATCTGCCGGTCATTTGGGGCTTGTTTGGTGTTGGCCGTTAGTTTTTTCCTAGGTTGATTCTAGATCGTTTTCAAATCAAATTTTGGACTTTTTAGGACTTGAAATCAACTTTGAAAATGTTCAAAACACATGGATATAATTATAAGTTCAAAAAGAGTTTATGTTGGGCAAAAATCATTTTGAGGCACGAAAGAGGTTCGAATTTTAGCAAAATGTGAAAAAATGAATTTCTAGACCTAAGACGATTCCATCTAAAGGGTAGGTTCACAAAATTCTTCATAATTGCTCTTCTATGTCATAGGGGAAATTTGAAACGTGGGGCGGGAATTGAATTTCAGAAAAAAAATTAAAGCCATGATCTCCCTTGTCTCTATCTAAAAAAAGCCCTAATCTGTGTCTCTCTATGTTGGCCCGTCCCTCTCTCTTTTTGTGTTCTCTCTCTCAATCGGTGCCCACTCTCTCTAGCTCACCGAAGTCCCTAACAACATTGCTAACGTCGGTCGCATGTCGCTACCGCTGCAAATCGCCATCGCCAATAATTTTCTACTTCACACTGTTGATGCATCAATCGAACCCAGATTGTGGTAATTTGGTTTAATATGGTGATATGTAATAAGTTTCTCCTAATATTGGATCTCTAGTAATCAATTTCCTTTGTTGAGAAAGAACCCAGATTGGATGTCTCTCTCTCTCTCTTTCCTTTCTCTCCATCGGCATCAATTTTCTTCCTATGAACGAAGATCAATCGAAAACGACAACATCGATCGCCTCCTTCTCCTCCATTTTGATCTCTCCTCTCTCATTCACCAGGTAACTAATTCATACTTCTAGAGAGAAATGAGATAGCAATTTCATATTTGATCAAACAATGGTTTGGAGGAAATTGATTCACTAAACTGCATCATTCTCTCTCTCCTTTAATTTTGTCACAAACTGCATACATGATCAGAAGGAAGACTACAGATGATTAATCTGCATATATATTAATCTGATAGATTTTACGTGATCAAAAGGAAATTGTTTTCATCGAGTTCGACGTCTTTTTCGTGATACAGATGATCAATTGCTTCTCTTTCAACCACTTGGCCTCTAACCTAGGTAATAAATTCCCACCTGAATAATTTGATCTCTTCTTCTTGAACTTCACAACGATTTCACCTAAATATGTTTGGTTTTGCTGTTAAAATCATAAAGAATATTTTTATGTTATTAACCTTTTCTCTCTATTATTACGTTGCATTCCATTTCAATTTCAAGTTTAGAGTTTGTATCTATGAAGAATTTATATCTACTTCATTGTGATAGAATTTTCTATGGACTAATTTTCTTGTACGTCTAGTTTCAATTTTTCTATTGATAAACAATATGGGCACAAATTTTTATGAAAAAGGAATTTCCATATAAGAAGATGAAAATCTTCTCAGTTTTTTTGTAGGTTGTTTTGTGTTCAAATTGAGTTATGACAAAATGTTAATTATTAATCTTTGCATAAAGGGGGTTTCAATGTTCTTCTTTTTTTCTTTTTTGCTTTGTTCTTTGTTTCTATTGGTATGCTTGAATTTTCCTTGTGGTTAGGCCACTGCTTTTCTATTGGAGCCATGTAGTTATGGTTGAATAGAATACCACCTTTTATTGTTGCTTTAGTCTCCACACCAAAAGCTAATTTAACCTACACACCAACAAATGTGGAGTAGATTACAAATTTTCTCTCCTTAGTCACTTTTTAATGCTTGTTTTCTCTTGGTGATTAGATGAAAAGTTGGTAGGAAAAATTTGTATATGTTGCATATAAATAGAGCGTGGAAAAAGCTTTATACTTAATAATAATATTACTAATTTTATTTTTTTCTAAATGAAGATCAAATGTATCTACCTTGGGAAAGATTTGATTCATTTTGAATTCTTTAATTTAGAATTAAAAAGCTTATCTTTATTTGTTAAGAGTCGACAATCCATTTCCTGTCTTTATTTCTATTGTATTATATCTCATCGTATCATATTTAATTTAATTATGCAATATTTAATGTTAAATTTAATAATTATGATAGTCTTTGTTGTATTGTTTGTTATATCCCCATTATGGTGTTCTTTCTTAACTTGGTTAGTTATTAGATTGGTTTTTAGAGTTTTTACAACTATTGGACTATAATTCTGAATGTAATTCTTTTCATATTTTTCTACCAATTAAAAAAGAAAAAAAATATGCCATGAACATTCATGATTTGTTCTTTAGATTTCATAAGCATTTTAATGTGATAATGGGGATGCATTTAAGATTCACAGTCACATATAGGTTCCATGAATCACATAGCAGAGATTGATATATACGAGCTTTTTGCTTTCAAACATTGCAAGGGAAGGAAGGTTAAGCTGGCTCTTTGTGAAGGTAATTTCTAATCTTTGAATACACAAGCTTGCATTGTTAGGGAAATTATCTTTGTGAGTTTTTGGTGTAGGCTACGGATAAGAAATGATTGCTGATATTTGGTACTTTCATGTTATGTTAATTGATTGGATCTTAATTATTATACACCAAGATGACTTGGTAGCGAAAGTAATAAAGTACTATTGATACTTGTATGTACTGATTGTTAGTTGATATTGATATTTGTGTTTAGATTTTTGGGGGTTGGCTTGAGGAACCATGAACTAGAACAAGAGACAAAAGAGGGACAATTAATCAATAGTCTTTCGAAAACCCACATGGCGAGAGAGATATCCCTTTTAAGTTGTAGGAGAATAGGGCTGGCTTTGATATGGAATTAATGGTCCCATAGGGGGCAAGGAAGCTCTATTTGAGAACTTTGAATCTCACCTCCTACAAAAAAAAATTAAAAAATATAATATTGTAAACGTGTTTGGAGAGAGTCTAGTCACACATGAGTGGGCATGTTGAAGAGAATAAATTTGGAGTAATATTGCAATGACTATCTACTTTAACCATCTTATCTTATCATTTGATATGTCAATCTAATTGACAATATATATATATATATATATAATTAATATGATATAGAGAAATATGATGATTGTAATTTATTGATAAATTTGTGCTTTGCAGGTAATTTGTACATTGTAGTGATTGCTTTATCTAAATCTCCAATATGTTAGTTGACAAATAATTGAGAATTGAATTTTTGTTGGGGGAGACAAGGTTGAAGTAGAGCATGTTGGCCAGGTAGTTAAAGAAAAGGCCAACCTATTTCTTTTCATTGATCATTACCCAAATTTTATTTGTTCTTTATTAGACCATTGCCAACGGTAATACTATTATTTGTTATATTATTAACAAAGATTTTGGCTCATCCAACCATTATTTTCCTTTTTAAAACTCATTTTTAAATAGTTTTTTGGAGATCAATAATAATTGTGATTTAATCTTTGTCTGAAAGGTTAATATTTGAGAACTTGCCCTTTTTTTTTTCTAAACTTTATTTATTTGTGTTTTGGGCTTGCTAATATGCCAAAAGTTAACCAACGGGCTAATTCGATTGATAGAGAAGTTGACGTTATCTGTAAGACTATTAATTGCGAAGATTTGGTGCTACTAATCATTGCTGTCAACCTACCTCACAAAAAATCAATGTAAAACAGATGGAGCATAACCTACCCCACAAAAAATGCCACCTTAGTTGGAGCCTTAGACCCAAACTCCTTCCCAAGAAAAAAAGAAAGATCAATGTTGATTGCTCAAGACTTTATAATAAGTTATTACTTTAAAGCTTCCAAATTTTGATCTCGTCCAATGCATCCCATCCTCTTCCCCTCCAATGTGGAGAATGGCATAAAGGCAGCCAAGAAGATCCACCAACACCCCACAGAAAGTAATATCCTAGAAAATTTGGCTTATCTTTTTTGAGCGCTGAGGTAGTCACTAATATCAGTTGTCTAGCTTATTATATTATGGGGCACTGTCCAAACAATAAACTTTTTTTTTTTAAAGAACTGGACATGTCAAAACAAAATGACCTGGGTGAGAGGCTTCAGTCATATCAGCAAAAAAATTATTACTAGATTTGATTGACATTTCTCGCATATCCTGTAGGTATTGTTTAGATTGATTTGATGCAGGATTGAACACTATCTTTTATTGCATTCTCTACATCATGAGCAAACCAGTCTTGTCTAATTGTAACTTTTTGGTACTAAACTGCCTTGTGCTTAGAGGCAGCTACCTAATACATATAGAATCATTGTTAAAAGTTTGTTGAGCACTGAGAATTTCATATTTCAGATCTCTAATTGGAACTTTTTTGTACTGAACTGCCTTATGCTTTAGTTACTATATCATTCATTGTTGCTTGTAGGTCGGTGATCCTCTTGAGAAGGCTGCACTTAAGGGAATAGAATGGAGTTATAAATCTGATGAGAAGGCTATGCCGAAAAAGTAAGCAACAAAATTAGTTGTCACTATTTAATTAGTACTCAGTTATTGTTTGTCTTGGTCTTTGCATTATATAAATTGTTCCAATCTTTAATCTCTCTTGCACCCTCGATTTCTTCTAACTAATGTTATTTATCACTTTTCTTATTGTAGTTAGGTATCTTCAATGTTGTACTTATAAAAAGAAAATGATGAGAGAAAAAATATGCTAATGGACAATATGAAAGGCTAAATTTTATCTTTACTTGTGAAACAAATCTGAATCAAAGGCCGGCTGCCCTCATTAATGCAACGGAAAATATATTTCCAGCTCATTTGCACAGATACAGACTCGAACACATATGTATAAGTGCTCCAGCAGTGCTTTGGGCCCTAAATGTGTTGAAATCTGATGCTCCTCCACTCTTACTCCCTCTACTGCTCTTTCTCTTGATATGTGA
The DNA here is from genome assembly GCF_004153795.1 of Camellia sinensis. NCBI lineage: Eukaryota > Viridiplantae > Streptophyta > Magnoliopsida > Ericales > Theaceae > Camellia > Camellia sinensis. The sequence continues at coordinate 1,526,402 of NW_021024778.1, read as the reverse complement.
ATCAGTCACCCAAGCAAGGAGCACCATTTTGTTTCTTTTCCATTGAAATGGTCAAAATGTTTACATTTCTTAGGAAGTCAAAACGAAACATAAATGAATACTGAAATTCCATTGTTTCCACCGAAACATACCAAAATGCACCAAAACACATAGGATAAGTGTGAATATTTACTTGTTGCTCGCTTGATCGAAAATAACTCCAGTTCCCCTCTATTTGTTGTCTTGTATATTTAGGTTACATGGACTAGAAACAGTGACATTATAGTTACTTGTGCAGTCTATAATTCATTGTTTAATGAATAATTGTTTCCATCTCTTGTTCATCTTTCACTTCATTGGTTTTTGTAAAAGGCTATTATGTTAAGTTTTCCCAATCCTAATTTTATTTTCAACAATTTCAGGAGAGGTGGCAATGTTGTTCAGATTATGCAGAGACACCACTTCACATCTCACTTGAAACGGATGGCAGTTGTTGTTCGTGTTCAGGAGAATTTCTTGCTTTTGTGAAGGTTATCTGGTTGCCCGTTTTCTTTTCCTGCTTACTTTCAGATTTTGAGTTGATGCACAAAAGTGTAATTAATAAATAGACATACTACATTTTAATAAACATTATATGACTTGAAATTTTGAGAAAACGTTGTAATGGTTTATATAAATAGACACCACTACATTTTCTTCTTCTATATAAATAGACACCACAAAGAAATTTGTTTTTTTCTTTTTTTTGATAATTAACGTTGTAACATACGAAACTACACACTCCAATCAATGTGCTTAACATGGTGCATTTGGGGGGTGTAAAATTGTGTCATTTTGAAGACCTACAAATGGATATACATGGATTGAAAGTGATGCACTTTGCACCTTTCGTTTTGGCTCTTCTGGAAGTCCTGTGATTCCTCTCTTAATTTTATTGATTTTAGAAGAGCTTAGTTATTACTTTAAGTTTTGCTTCGTAGACGTCTTGACCAAGTTATGCTGCTATTGTTTGTGTGTATGGCCTATCTGCTGCTATCTTGAGGCTTAAATCATGAGGCATTACTGATCTTAATGATGGTTGTATAGCGACTCCGGTCTTTTCCCATTTGATTATTGTATCCGGACTTAGGTTCCGTAGATTCCGTCATTGTATAATTGTTGTTGTCATTCATTTTTTTTTCTTATTTTAAGTCTTGGGTTGTGTTGGGAAGATTTGGAGCAGGTGGGTTGAGCTTAGGAACCAAGTCTAGTTGCCCAGATTTTGGCTTGTCCGCTCGAGCGGGGGTTTCCACGCTCGAGCGGGTCGACTGGTATAAAAATCCGAGATCCGACTTTCTGGATCATTTTTCATCTCCTTTTTTATTTTAAAACCCTAGAACCGTCTTCTCCCTCTCCCTACACACCTTCTCTCTTAGGTTTGATCTACTTAGAGTGTATTTCTACCCTAAGTCCTTTGTTAAAAAGATAGAGTGGGTCGAGGGCTTCCGTTTAATCTGAACAAACTTGGGTTTGGAGCACTTTGGTTTTCGTCATCTTCTCCACTCGAATTCTTCGCTTCAAGGTAGGGATTTCCTACTCCATTTTATAGGTTTTGTTCTAAGCTTTGGTAATTTGATATGTTGGGGATACTTTGGTAAATTTTGGGAAAAACCCTAGTTGTATTATTAAATTAATTTGTATAAGTAATTCATGAAATTGGGAAAAGATGGTTAAATTCATGGAATTGGGGAATTCATTGATTATATAGCGTAATTGGGTAATTGGAATCATTTGTCTATTGGATTGTTGACATAGTTATTTTCAGTTTAGAAATAACTGTTTTGGGCTATCGGTGGAGGATAGTCGTGATTTAATTGGGTAATTAGAATCATTTGTCTATTGAATTGTTGACATAGTTACTTTTAGTTTAGAAATAACTGTTTTGGGCTATCGGTGGAGGATAGTCGTGATTGTTGTAGACATTGCATGTGGATTAGGAATAACTGAAACTAATCACATTGGTTAAGTCATTAATTTTGACTATGGCGTTGATACAGAAAATATGTGTATTGATTGAGCATTGCATTTGCATACATTGTTTTTTATGTGGGAGGAGATAGGGGATGTACTCCACGGTTTAGGGGAAGATAGGGGATGGACCTCTAAACCGGATTTTGTTTGGGAGGAGATAGGGGATGGACTCCATTAGCATCACTTTTATGTGTGCTTATTTATATTGAAGTGTTTTGATTTGAGCTTGAGTCTCATTTGTTTGTTGATATTGGAAGGATGTGAATATGATATATGTAATTCACTGTTGTAAGTTTGGCCAGGTTCTGAGCCATGTTGAGAAAATTGGAAAGTAAAATGTGTCTTAGACAATAGTGTCATGAGACTGTAAAATGAAGTAATTAATTATCTTGGTTAACCATCTGTTGAATGCTATTGCTTTATTCATTGCTTATATGTGGTTTAGTATATTTCTACTGGGCTGTGGCTCACTCTATATGGGAACATCATTTTCAGGTTTAGGAGATAAGCTACCTCCAAGGACTTAGCTTGGAAGGGACTTGGATTTTGAAGACTATCTTTAGTTAATTGTCTTTATTTATTAGTACATGTAAACATCCAAGCCTAGGGCTTTTCTTGTATTGAGTTAGAACTCATCTTTTTGTATCCAAGTGTTGGCTTGGAAAGATGTAAGCCTGTAAGGCATTTTATTCGATGTTACATGTAAAGCTTTTATTTAGTAATACTCTTATGAATGAATTAATAAATTGTTTTCTTTAAATAATGCATGTCAATGATATATATATATAATGGGTTGATTTTGAGGGCGTTACATAGTTATTGCAGTACCTATTTCAACTTCTCTCATACACTATGGTTAGTGATAAGATTGTTAAATCTGCTATCTTGAGGCTTAAATCATGAGTTAATTTTGAGGGCGTTACAGGTTGACTCTGTGGCTGCATAGGTCTGCTGCCTATTGAACAGAGTTGCTATGCTACTGATTGCTGATATATTCAAATACAGTCTTGGTTTCTGCTGTGTTGTAATAATTGCTCAGATATGTTTAGGCTATTCTTGGCATTAGGACTGAGATGCAGGTAAATCTGTCACCAATATTTGGAAGGTGGAAGCTGGGCTTTGCAGATTGGTAGTCTCGCTGAGGTAGGCAGTTGGTCTGTTCTGTCTGTGAAGGTAATCTGGCTCCAGTGTTGCTCCATTGGAATGATTTGTCTGCTCTGTTGGAAGTTGGAAGCTAGTCTGGCTCCACTGTTGCTCCCTTGGAATGTATGTTGCAGATTATAATAGCCTCATACCTTGTTATTTTCTTTCTATATCATGTTTGATTTGTCACGATTTGAGATAATTTGAGTGTGCACTTATAAGTTTTTATCATCGCTTTGAATCGGAGGGATGCTAGGGAAATTTGAAATCGATCTCTCATTCCCCAAATTCCCTCATGACTTTAAAGGAGAGAACTTGTGGGTTTTGTGTTTGAGTTTATCATATATATGATAATGGTTTTTAGGATATAGAACTTGATTGAATTTTATAGTTTGTGCATTCAATTTACAGAGATATCTAGATAGATTTTATACTATTCCATTAGTGACATTGTTTGGTCATTTTTAGGTCTGTGGATAATTTTTTAGTCAGAATTTAAGGGCAAATAACTCATCGTTTTTTTTATCACTTTATTTAATTGCTTGGTTTTGCATTTATATATAGGATAAATTAGCAGATGTTCGTAAAGCAGCTGAAGTATGCATTGGTGAAATTTTCAGAGTCTGTGGTCCTGATGCAGTATGTAGACAAAAATTTTTGGTGCCTCCTTTGGTTTTTGTCAAAAATCTAGCAAAACTCCTGAGTTTATTGTCTTGTTACATGACTAGGTGACCAAGAATTTGAAAGATGTTTAAGGACCTGCGTTAGCTATTGTTCTTGAACGACTGAAGCACTCTGGGGCTTTTCAAGGTATGTTGTAGTGAAGTTTGTTGAGGTTTTATTATCTTTGTTCGGTAGTGTTGTTTCATAGTGACATAATTTTTCTTTGTTCCCAGAAACATTTGAAGTGGCTAAAACAATATCGATGGGGCCATCATTGAAAAGTGGATCAAAAGTTCACGAACTAGACGAGTACCCTCCCCAACATATTTCTTAACAAGTTCACGAAGCTAAATTGTACAAGACTGCTTGGCAGTATGAGCATTTTTTGGGAGGATTAAATATTTTTGGATGAATGTGTATGGATAACAAATATTAGTAGTTTTATTTGTTGATAGCTGCGCATGGATAACAAATAGTTATGTTTCAAATTGTTATGCTAGATGGATGTGACTTGTGAATGAAAACTTAGAATAGTTGTATTGTGTCGAATGTTAATGAATTATGTATTGTGTCGAATGTTAATGATTTAGTTAATTTGAATGATGCTTTAAAATTATAGGTTTATTATGAATTGAATGAATTATTAGGAATTACAGGTGTATTGTTTTTCTGCTTTGGCGACCAATTTATTAGTCGCGACATCTAAAATAATTTTTTTTCGCAAAAAATGACAATTGCCGACCAAGAGTTTTGGTCGCAAAAAATACATCTATTACCAACCAAAATAGCTCTTGGTCGGGGAAACTCACTTTTGCCGACCAAAAGTTTTGGTCGCGAAAAGTAACAAATGGCAACCAAATTTTTTGGTCGTGGAATGTCACAATTGGCGACTAAACTTTTTGGTCATTGAATGTGATAATTGGCGACCAAACTTTTTGGTCGCGAAATGTGTCAATTAGCGACTAAGATATTTGGTCGGGAAAATATCACTTTTTGCGACCAAAGTGTTTTAGCGACAAAATGAATTAGTCGCAGAAATTAAATATTTAGCGACCAAAAATTTAGTCGGCAAATCCAACTTTTGCCGACCAACCAAAATTTTGGTCGCGAATTACTTTTGCCGACCCTCAATTGGCGACCAAAGTTGCGACCAAAAAAATTGGTTGCGGATAACTTTTGCCGACCAAAAATAGACTTTTAGCGACCAATTTTTTTGTTGCCAAAAGTGTGAATTCTTGTAGTGTGCTACTCTAATGTTTGGTTCACTTAAAAATGGTTAAAAATATATTTTAAATGTAATCATTATTTACTACAATAAGAAGAGAAATTATTTATTGTTTGCTCCTCCTCATTTATGTTTGGACAAGTGTCTAATTGTCTCTCCAAATGGGACAAACAAGTGGTGGGACCCACCGTTTCAATCAATAATAGTTAGGTTAGGACACCACCTAGATTTGCCCCTGGGACAATAAATAATTTCTTCAATAAGAAAATAGAGAATGATCATTTCAGATAGAGATCATTTAATTATATTTTACTTTCAATTCAGTGAACTAAATGTGAACAAGCGAAAAAAATTACACAATCACCTTATCTGAAAAGTAACGTGAATTTTTCAATCAATTTGGATACGGCAAGAATTGGAATATATCTGTTGCAGCTCGACAACAATCAATGGTGGCATATTGAAGTCTTTAAGTGAAAACAACTCAATCTCCACTTTCAAGGTGGCATAAGCCGACACTTAAATTGGAATTTGAATTGATTAAGGCTTGTTTGGCCACTCCTTCAATTAGCATTTATTCCATTAACTTTTTACATGCAAATTCTAGTGTAAGAATTTACAAGAAAGAGCAATTAAAGAAGGGTAAATTCTAGTAAAGTCCCTTAAATAATAATTTATTTGCATTTGCCCTCTAGACTTCATAACTCAACAGGTAACTCTCTTGAAATATTATTTTGTTATTGTTAAGCCCACTCAAGTAATGCCAAGGGGGTGTATTAGACTTTAAACCCACATGGCTAATCTAACTCACCTAAACTTGGTTAATATTATTAGAAAAAATGGTTTTATGGTGACTTTAATATGAAATTAAAGTAGGTCTCAACCACTTGTTGAGGTGGATTCAATGGGTTTAGATTATTTGTAACACGATCTTTACACCACAAAAGAATGACAAAAAAACTACTGAGAATTAAAAGAGAAATTGCCTCATAAAATTAGCCTCATGAATGAGATATTGAGAATGGTGTATGGCCACCTATCACACATTGATTGTAAAGGAAAACATTGATGGGTATTTAGATTTCAATTTTTTTATAAGGACACGAGCCCTTTGGGGCATCCAAATTTTTCCAAAGGAAATGAGTTATCGATGCTTTAAGGATGGGCTTGGGCTAAGAGTATAGTTCAAGTTGGTTATGTGTATGATTTCTAGTCTAACAAATTTGTAGCATAATCTGCATGCCTCTGTTTGCATGTTTATTATTTTCCATTACATGAAAGCAATTTTAATTTATTTACATAAACTGCACGCTTATCCTTTAGTTCCAATTTTAGTAAATAATTGAATACTGCTTTTTGATGTATAGCTTTAGTATAATATTATTTTATGTGTATGATTCTTAGTTTCCTACCCTGATTTGCATGCTTCTTTATTTTATAGTTTTATAATATAATTTGCATGTTCATGGGTCTCTAATTTTGAAGTTAGAATTGACATGCTAGTTATTTTCTAGTTTCTAGTTTCATTTGCATGTTTCTTGATTTTTACTTTCCTAGAAAATTGAGAGGGTAATTTTTGGTAAAAATTGGGCCGAGCTATGAGATGGACTTTATGGCCCAAAGTATGAAGGACTGGGTAAAGAGGCCGAAAAGTTACTCCGGCCCAAGAGTGATAAAGTTACTCTGGCCCAGGAAAGTTGTTAAGTTACTTCGGTCTGGACAACTTGGAGTTAGTCCGGTCTCCGTGTTAGTCCGGTCGTGATGTATTCTGGATAGATCGGTCAGGACCTTGCTACTCGGTAGCTCGGTCCCAACACACCATGGTTCATACAAGGGAGAACCGAGATAAGATGTAACGAGAGACAGAACCGAACCAATGATAGTACGGCTTATTTTGTGGCTTGGTATAGCCGTAGGTACTTCGGTCAAATGGTAGTTCGGCCGTGGTAAAAACCATCCCACTTGGTTTAAGCAGTGGGGGGGGTGTAAAAGGATAAGCATTATCCTTTAGGAGTATGAATCCTAGGAGGACTCTGCATGGAGGAATAAAAGTCCTACTAGGATTGTGCCACTCGAAACCTATAAAAGCTCACAAGCATCACCTTGGAGGAGGTAACATAACACAACACACAATTTTGTTTTCTGAATACATTGAGCTTTGTCTATTTGTCAAGTTTTCTGACTTAAGCATCGGAGAGGTTTCCGGCACACACCCGCCGGCTAGCTCACGTTTGTGTTTTCAGGTGACAAAGCGACGTCGTACGGAGGAGCGTGGACTTGGTCAACAGGATTATACGAGGAGAATTATTTCCTCCCCGTACAAGAGACAAGTGATATCCTACTCACTATTTATAATTTACTATTTGTTAATGACAACACATAGAATGTATAATATCACTGTTGCATCTAATATTTATCTTTTGTCTATACAATTTCTCTATCACATGATTAGTGTGAGAGAAATTGAAAGACTCATCGTGTAGTAGAGAACTAATTTGGAACAAGAAAAATGTGGAACAGAGTTCTCTGTTGTGGACAAAATTGTATAGGGCTTGTTCTCCATGTTAGGTTATAGGACACAATGCCTCTCACAAGGGCTGCCAACCCCACGAGAATATGTTCCTTTTGCTTTGGTTCTTTCTAGCGTAATGCCCGTCCATGCATCTCTCTCTCTCTCTCTCTCTCTCTTCCCTTATGACTGATTCATGAGTCAGTCAATCAACTCTTTTCAACTGCCTTAAAAGCATATGTTGAATAACAATGTATATGGCTACTTAAAAATCATTTAGCATATCCAATCCAAAAAAATCGTTAGCATATGATGATTCTCCTCACCCTTTCCGCCATTGATGACATTTTTAATCCTTTGTTTTAGTTTTATTTTAAACTGTAAAATCTTTGCATTTGCATCTCCACTTTATACCAAAGCAACTCTTTTTGGGCCTCTTTTTTACTATAATTATCGATAAGGTTTATGCACCGACTTCTTAATCTTTGCCATTAACATTTGATGGAATATTTATCTCCTAGATGACCCCCGAATTAGATACTTTCAAACTGATTCTAAAAAAACAGATATACCATTTTTTTTTCTTCAAAAAAAGCAAGACATACATAACTGAAGTCTAAATGGGATGGTTTAAAATGTTATATATACAAAAATATAAAACTTTCGGTTATGTTCAAGTAAGATTCTTGAGCCACTTGGGGTGTATGTGTATTCAGCCGCATCCAAGACATTGGGCTTTTGGACATCATTTTCATACAGAATTGATTGGCTGCTTCTTATTGTTGGAAATGGTTGAAAAATTCTAGGTAAAATTAGAATTTTTTCCTAAGTTTGGTCTATTTTTTAGATGGGCCACGTGCATTGATTTTCGCGGATCAAAGTGGTAACGTGTTCTATGCCGCGTTGTGATTCACGTGGTATATTTAGTTGCTCAAAACCATTATCGAGTGAATAGAAAATTGAAGCCAAAATGAGCTCTATGGAAATGGAGTTTTGGTGGAAATTTCTTAAGATTGGAAAAAGGCTTGTCCCACATTGATTTGATGGGAAGTTTTGAATGGGTTTGTAACGCACGAGATTGAAACTTAGGGTGTGCCCCAAGGGGTATCCAAGTTTTGTAGAGAGGGAGGTTATGGGCAAAATGGACTTGACCCATTGGACCCAAAAATCATCGCGCGCGCCGCCGCCAGACGTCGGTCGAGCTAGGCTTGGGCGCGGGTGCGTGGTGTGTGGTTGGGTTGGGCTTGTTCGGCCCAATACTAATATTTTTGGGCCAGAAACATTTAGATTTAATTTTATTTTTGGAAATAAAATCTGTCCAATTGTCCAGAATTCAAATTAATTCCGAAATTAATCTGTTCCGATTTTCCTCTCCACCCAAACAGGTCCCTTCCATTTTTATCTGTTTCAATTTTGAACCCAACAGATTTAAATCTGTTTAATTCAAAACCAAACAGGTTTCATACATGTTCAAAACAGGTTAGCACTTGTTTAATTCAAAATCAATAGCCCAAGTTTACTTCGGTCGAAAGGAAGTTCGGCCGTAAAGAAAACCATCCCACTTGGTTTGAGCAGTGGGGGAGGGTGTAAAAGGATAAGCATTATCCTTAAGAGATTGAATCCTAGGAGGACTCTGTATGGAGAAATACAAGTCCTACCAGGATTGTGCCACGGGAAACTTATAAAAAC
>NW_021024778.1:1417654-1511723 GCF_004153795.1 Camellia sinensis | reverse complement strand
CAGGGGCAACATTCCAACGGATGGTCACCAAGATGTTTGAACCATTGTTAGGCAGAACAATGGAAGCTTACATCGACGACATGGTGGTCAAGAGCAAGGATGAGAATGACCATCTTAAGGACCTAGGCGAGATGTTTGAGATCCTAAAGAAGCACAAGTTGCGCCTTAATGCGTCCAGGTGTGCATTCGGAGTAGGATCTGGCAAATTCCTGGGCTTTTTTGTGACCAACCGAGGTATAGAAGCAGACCCCTCCCAGATCAAAGCAATCCAAGATTTGGAGAGACCCAACTCTGTAAAAGAAGTGCGGCATCTCACCGGCATGGCGGCTGCACTCAACCGATTTATCAGCTGGTCGTCAGACAGACTACGACCATTTTTTCATGCCTTAAAAACAAAGTTTGAGTGGGATGAAGAATACGACCACGCTCTGGAAAGCTTGAAGGAATATATGTCTTCGCCACCACTGCTTGTTACCCCAGTACCTGGTGAAGAACTCTTCTTATACCTGGCAGTCTCTCAGCACGCAGTTAGCGCAGTATTGGTTCGTGCAGAAGAAATCCAACACTTGCCCATCTATTATGTCAGCAAGACATTGCTGGGAGCCGAAACCAGGTATTTGCCACTGGAAAAACTAGCATTAGCCTTGATGATGGCCTCCAGGAAATTAGCACACTACTTTCACGCCCACACCATAATCGTCCTCACAGCTTTCCCACTAAAAGCTTTGTTTGAGAGGGCGAACTTTTCTGGGCGAATTTTGAAGTGGGCAGTAGAGTTGGGACAATTCGACATCAAGTTCCAACCAAGGACCGCAATAAAAGCCCAATCTTTGGCAGACTTCATCGCAGAATTTACTCCTGGAAGTCATCATATCTGCCCAGTCGACCTAACTGATACCACTGAATTAGGGATGGAAGTTGACGCCGGAATAGCGCAACCCCTAGTAGAAGGTACTCAGTTAGACTCCAAGGCAGACCAAACTAAAGACAGCAAGGAAGAAACAAACCAAGGCTCACCAACAGTACAATCAGATGGCGAGGGGCAGACAGCAAGCATGGACCTTGAAGAAAACACCATTCTTGACCCCACGTCATCATCTGACCCCTCCACGTGCTGGAAGTTGTTCGTTGGAGAGATGTGGAAGCTCTTTGTGGATGGAGCATCCAACCGGCATGGTGCAGGGCTTGGCATAGTCCTCATCTCCCCAGACGGCCTGGTTATAGAGCAAGCAATCAACCTTGGCTTCCCAGCATCAAACAACGAAGCGGAGTATGAAGCGCTTCTCGTAGGACTCAAATTAGCATACTACATGAAGGCCACCGAACTAATGGTCTACAGCGACTCACAATTGGTGGTAAATCAAATTTCTGGCGACTATGAAGCAAAGGATAATAGGATGGCCAAGTACCAAGAGTTGGTCAGAACAGAAATCAAGAAATTTGAAGTAGTAAGGATAGAACAAATCGGCAGGGAGGAAAACAGCAGAGCAGACGAACTAGCAGGCTTCGCCTCAATGGCAGATTCCTCCATACCTCATCCACTACTAATTGACTACCTACCTAGACCAAGCATAAAAGACCCCGAAGCAGAAGAGGTATGTTACACAGAACTAGGCCCCTCTTGGATGGATCCCATCATCCTGTTCTTAAAAGACGGCATCCTACCAGAAGAGAAAAAAGAGGCCAACAGAATAAGAGCAAAATCGCAGCGATTTTGGCTCTCCCCATCCTTGGCATTATACAAGAAGTCATTCTCAGGACCCTACCTAAAGTGTGTACATCCCAGCAAAGTAGAAGCATTCTTGTATGAGATACACGAAGGGGTGTGCGGAAGCCATCAAGGAAGAAGATCGCTAGCATACAGGGCCATTTCACAAGGATACTGGTGGCCATACATGCAGGCAGACTCAGAAAAATATGTGAAGAAGTGTGAAAAATGCCAAAAATTCGCGCACCAAATACATCAACCAGCAAGAGAACTCCTATCATTAACTAGCTCATGGCCTTTCGCAATGTGGGGCTTGGACATAGTAGGACCACTTCCAACTGCACCCGGCAACAGGAAGTTTTTTCTCGCAGCAACAGACTACTTCACAAAGTGGGTGGAAGCAGAAGCATTGGCATCAATCAAAGAAAAAGATGTGAAGAAGTTCGTTTGGCAGAATATCATCACTCGGTTTGGCATACCAAAAGCCCTAATCTCAGACAATGGCACTCAGTTCGGCAGCAGAATCTTCAGAAGCTTTTGTGAAGAGTACAAGATAGAGTTCTACAATTCTACATCGGCATATCCTCAAGCAAATGGCCAAGCAGAAACATCAAATAAAGTCGTCTTGGATGGACTTAAGAAAAGATTAGAGAAGGCAAAAGGCAAGTGGGTGGACGAACTTTGTAACAACCCGACCCTCATATATGCTTGTGATATATGTTCGTCCTTTATTCTGTGCTATTAAGTGACTAAGATGAAGCGGTATGAGAAAATAAGTCCAAATAACTATGTTGTGATGTCTTATGAAATGAATTGTATCTGTTAGGAAAGAAATGTATCTGTTGCTATTAGAACGCTGAAGTAGAAATTGAGGGCCTTAGCGGCTTAATAAGTCAAAATTGTTCACATATTTGGAACCAGCATAATTTTTGAGTAATATTAAGCACTTCTGTGAAATTTCAATTTTCGGATGTGTAAACGATAGAGTTTCGTCTTATTCTCTCCTTATAGATGTATATATATATATGACCTTGGTCATTTGACAAAACAAAAAAAGAAGAAAGAAAAGGGAGAGAACTCATCACTCTAGATTTGAGAAGTGAAGGGATAGAGAAAGAAGAAGGTTGAGATTTGGGCTAAGGTATGTGAATGTTTGTCTAATTTGCATCTACAACCCTTCTTGTCATAATTTATGTAAAGATGTTTCCATAATCATGTACCTAAGAGTTGGGATTGTAATGATGTGAGTATGAGAAGTAGTAAATTAGCAAGATGACCTTACCTTGCATGTTTTGCCTCTATTGATTTGTTTGAATTCAAGTATGTGGCACAATTTTATGTTATGAAGTGAGATGTGAGAACAAATAGAAATCTTGTGAATTGGAGTAATTTAAGTTGTGAGTTTATGCTTTGATTTTTGTTTACTCAAATGAAAGATGTGATTTGGTCCTTGTGCACATGTATTTACATGCTTTAAGCTTATATATTGGTAATTTAAAACTAGATTTTTGTGGTCCTAATCATGTCTACAAGAGAGGGAAAATTGTGCAGAATTTCGGAGTTTTGGTGCAGAATCGCCGCACGTGCGGCCCAGGGCAGAAAAGTTGGGATCCCCGTTTTGCGTGTTGGGTCCTCTAATGTGGTCGAAACCTGCAATTTATATTGTTTGAATGTTCGTTAAATTCACCAAAGTAAGCGTACCGAAAATTTATTTAACGAGGATGAAAAGGGACTAATGTGATTTTTCTATGTGTAGGAAACACCTCAAAAGGAAGTGCACCGCCACAAACACAGTGAGTAATAGTACTTCAATGTACCCCTACTCTGTATTTATAATTAATGACGTTGTGATCTTGTAGAATGTATCATCGTATGATATACCGACGTTATATTTTGATGTTATGAATGTCACTATTAAACTTGTGTTGGCAAGAAATGATTGGTATGAAATGACACATCTACTATAGATAAATTGATACGAAATTGTGAAAACATTGAAAGGTGTGTAATTATGTACATCCTAATATGAAAGTTGTGACTCCGGAATGTATCAAGGCAAATATGAATTTGTGGACCAATGTGGCCTAGTGCCATTTGTGAATCAATGTGGCTTAGTGCCATTTGTGACTCGATGTGGCCTAGAGCCAGATGTGAATTAATGTAGCTATGAGTCCTAATGTGAAACTACGTGACCAATGGTCATTTGTGAATTGTGAACTAATGAGGCCAAGAGCCATCTGTGAATAAAGACATTATGAGGCCAAGGGCCGATGTGTGAAATATGAATGTCCCTATTATGAGCTTGTGGATTGAACAGAACCAAAAGTTTATGTGAGGAATTGTAAATTGTGAACCCAAGAACTCTTTCTGAACGTGTGGAATTTTTAGGCCAGGGGCCATATTATGACAGTTATAAACCGATTATGTTGTCCCAATGAGCCGTACAGAGACAGACTAATTACATGAGTTCGGCATTAAATATGTTTACAATCATACTAGCACTATTATTCACTGAGCTTGGCTCACCCTATGTTATGTCTGTTTCTGTAGGTAATCAACCAGGAGGTCGATCTTAGCTCGGCATCGTCATACTTTTGTCATCCTAGGCACAGCCAAGCCTGGAGTCGGGACCCTACTTTTGTGGAAGCTGTTAGATGTTGACTCACACTTTTGTTATTGGCTTAAGTGATATGTACTTATGACTTTGTTATACCCCATCTCGGGGTTAGTTCTGTCTATGTCTGTAAATAACTAACTTTCAAATGTATTTTGGCTTTTGATGTACTTGACCTGTAAAATGTTTTGATCCTGGCATAATTAGTGGCTCAATGGATGTCATACTTTTTAGTTTTTATTAATTATGTTTTATAGCTTCCGGGCAGGCCCCTATGGGACCAGGTTAAGTGTCATCTTCCGTTCAGGTCATGCCCAAACTTTTAGGGGCAAGTTAGGGGCGTGACAAGTGGTATCAGAGCACGAGTTGCTATCTCACACACGGATCCATTGAGCCTTAGGATGTCTAGAAAAGACTTAAGCATCATGCATGGCATCCTAAGAATGTAAGAAAGATCGATGGCAACGAAGAATGTACTCTGCTAACGCTAACAATTTGAACCTTGTTTGTTGGATATAATTGAATGTTATGCAGGTTATGGTTAGAACAAGGATGGAAGAGTCGGACGAGGCTACCTCGGCACGATTGGACCGAATGGAAAGAATGATTATGGATATGGCGGAGACCCTAAGGCAACAACAGCAACAACCGCCACCACCACCAGTACCTCCACCTGTAGTACAAGATGTTCATGTTGAGGATCGAACCATCACACTCACAAAGGAGTTCAAAAAGATGAAACCACCGTCATTCAAGGGGGGAATAGAACCTATGAAAGCTGAAGCGTGGGTGCTGGGAATAAAGAAATTGTTTGAAGTATTTCCATGTACTGAAGCTCAGAAAGTGCAACTTGCCGCCTTTACTCTTGAAGATGAGGCGCGAAGATGGTGGATGCTTACAAGAACAGTGCATCGGGACTTAACATGGGATAGATTTCTAGAGCTATTCTACGATAAGTATTTTCCTCAAAGCATGCGAGATAAGAAGGTGACGGAATTTGAGACTCTTAGACAAGGAAATAAGACTGTTGCAGAATATGAGGCCCAATTTGCTGAATTGGCTCGGTTTGCCCCTCATATGGTAGATACAGACTATAAGAAGGCACGAAAATTTGAAGGGGGATTGCGGGGTGCCATTTTGGACCGGGTTAATATGCTAAAATTACCCACGTATGTTGAGGTGCTAGAAAGGGCTGTTATTGCCGAAGGAAATCTTGCGGCCCAGAGTCGAATTTCCGAGTGGAAAGGGAAGAGACAAAACAACCAATGGTCAAAGGGATCTGTTACTCCACCCGCGAAGAAGCACAATTCAGGGAACTTCAGCACCACTACTTCTACTCAAAATTCCACTCCGTTATGTCCAGACTGTGGAAGGCAACATCGAGGAACTTGTCACTAGAAGACTGGAGCATGTTTTAAATGTGGGAAAACGGGACATTTGGTAAGGGATTGCCCACAAGTGGTTCAACAAAAAGGCAATAGACCCGCTATAAGTTCCGCGGGGTCTACACTAACCCCCAATGCGAAGACGGCTGCCAAACCAAGTAATAACAAAGACACGGCAAGACAAGGTAGGGTGTTCGCTTTGATTCCAGGTGATGTACAAAATACAGCAACAGTGGTGTCAGGTACATTTACTATTTGTGGTCAATCTGCGCATGTATTGTTTGATTCTGGCTCCACTCACTCTTTTGTGTCAAAATTCTTCGCTCCTAATTTAGATAAAATTGAAGAAAACTTATCTTGCATGTTGTGTGTGTCCTCCCCCTTGGGAGAGTCTATGATTTGTGCTACTATATATCTAGCTTGTGAACTTCAACTTGGGGATATTCGGGTGTATGCTAATTTAGTACCTCTCGATATGACTTATTTTGATGTTATTCTGGGGATGGATTGGCTAAGTGCTTATGGTGCAACTATAAACTGTGTGACTAAGCAAATCAATTTTTGTCCTCCGGGGCAATCAGAGTCTGTGGTTCAAGGGCATGAAGTGATTTCGCCACCTTATCTGATATCTGCCATGAAGGCTTGCAACTTAATACGAAAGGGCTGTCGGGGGTATCTATGTAGCGTTTTAGAAGGGCTGGGGATGAATGAGGATATTGATGTGATCCCAGTGGTCCGTGAGTTTCCAGACGTTTTTCCCGAAGAATTGCCGGGCCAACTAATAGACCGAGAAATCGAGTTTATAATTGAAGTGGCACCTGGAACCCAACCCATTTCAAAGACCCCCTATAGGATGTCACCGGCTGAAATGAAAGAGTTAAAGGTTCAATTACAGGATTTGCTCGACAAGGGATTTATCCGCCCGAGTGTATCTCCTTGGGGTGCACCGGTATTGTTTGTGAAAAAGAAGGACGGAACACTTCGGTTATGTATCGACTATAGGGAATTGAATAAGGTGACAATTAAAAATAAGTACCCTTTACCACGGATAGATGACCTATTTGATCAGTTACAAGGGGCACAAGTTTTCTCAAAAATTGATTTACGGTCTGGCTACCATCAATTGAAAGCCGATGATGTGGAGAAGACAGCTTTTCGAACCCGATACGGCCATTATGAATTTTTGGTTATGCCCTTCGGAGTTACAAACGCACCAGCCGCATTTATGGATTTAATGAATCGCGTCTTCAAGCCCTATTTAGACGAATTTGTGGTGGTTTTCATCGATGACATTCTTATATACTCAAAGAGTACAGAAGCTCATGAGGATCATCTTCGCTTAATTCTTCAAACACTCCGGGAGAAGAAACTGTATGCAAAGTTGAAGAAATGTGAATTCTGGTTACAAGAAGTGGCCTTTTTGGGGCATGTGGTAACAAAGGAAGGAGTTTCTGTTGATCCACACAAAGTTGAAGCAGTTGTGAATTGGCCAACTCCCACTAATGTAACTGAGGTGCGAAGTTTCATGGGGTTAGCTGGATATTACAGGAGGTTTGTTCAAAATTTCTCCAAAATCGCTGTGCCACTTACCCAACTGACACGAAAAGGAGTTGCATTTGGATGGTCAGAGGAACGGGAATCCGCTTTCCAAGAATTAAAAACAAGATTGACAACAGCACCAGTTCTGGCTTTGCCATCAGGTACTGAAGGATTCGTAATTTACAGTGATGCTTCGCACAAGGGGCTTGGTTGTGTGCTAATGCAAAATGGGAGGGTTATTGCTTATGCTTCTCGACAGCTAAAACCTCACGAGAGGAATTATCCCACACACGATCTCGAATTAGCGGCAGTAGTTTTTGCTTTGAAAATATGGCGACACTATCTTTATGGTACAACCTGCGAAGTTTACACTGATCATAAAAGTCTCAAGTATCTGTTTACCCAGAAAGAGTTGAACATGCGGCAACGGCGATGGCTCGAGTTGATTAAGGATTATGACTTGCAGATCCAATATCATCCTGGGAAAGCTAACATGGTGGCAGATGCACTTAGTCGAAAGAATATGGGGGACGTGGCAAATTTGTTGGTAGAAAGAAATGAGTTGGGGATCGAACTGGATAAAATGAATATGGACCTAGCAGTGCGTGAACAGGAGGCCATACTGGCAGTAGTAGGAGCTCAACCCACCTTGCTGGAAGAGATTAAGTTACATCAATTGGAGGATGAGACTTTGAGGAAAATCTATGAAGAGTTGGAAGTAAAACCAAAATCGGGGTTCAGTTATGTAGACTCGGTATTAAAGTTTCAAAGTCGAATATGTGTCCCCAATATGTTGGAGCTTAAACAGAAATTGCTAGAAGAAGCACATGCCTCGCGATTATCAATACACCCGGGAAGTACTAAAATGTACCGAGATTTGAAACAGAATTTTTGGTGGCCAAATATGAAAAAGGAGATCGCGGAGTTTGTTTCTAAGTGTTTACAATGTCAACAAGTAAAGGCGGAACATCAAAGACCAGCCGGGTTATTACAACCCCTTCCAATCCCGGAATGGAAATGGGAGCATTTGGCCATGGACTTCGTTGTGGGATTACCGAGGACTCCTCGAGGAATGAATTCAATTTGGGTCATTGTAGACCGATTAACCAAGTCTGCTCACTTCTTGCCGGTAAAGACTCAATATAATGCGGATAAGTTGGCAGTATTGTATGTAAATGAAATTGTAAGGCTTCATGGTATTCCGGTGTCAATTGTGTCAGATAGGGACCCCAAATTTGTTTCAAGATTTTGGCGAAGTTTACAAGAAGCTATGGGTACCGAACTTACGTTCAGCACCGCTTTTCACCCTCAAACTGATGGTCAATCCGAGAGAACCATACAAACTTTAGAAGATATGCTCTGACTGTGTGTATTGGATTTTCAAGAAAGCTGGGAGACCCATCTACCGTTGATAGAGTTCGCCTACAATAATAGTTACCATTCGAGCATTGAGATGGCACCTTATGAAGCTCTGTATGGGAGACCGTGTCGATCCCCTGTATGTTGGGCTGAAGTCGGGGATAGGGCATTGCTGGGCCCTGAAATTGTGCAATTAACAACTGAAAAGGTTAAAATTATCCGGGAGAGGTTAAAAACGGCACAAAGCAGGCAGAAGAGCTATGCAGATAACAAACGAAGGGATTTGGAGTTTGAAGTGGGTAGTTATGTGTTCGTGAAAGTCACTCCGTTAAAAGGACATCCGAGATTTGGGAAAAAGGGGAAATTAACGCCCCGGTATGTTGGCCCCTTTCAAATTCTAGAAAGAGTGGGTTTGGTAGCTTACCGAGTGGCTCTTCCACCGAGTATGAGTCAAATACATAATGTATTCCATGTTTCTATGCTTCGAGGATACCTATCCGATCCCTCTCATGTCATAGACCATCATCAACTTGTGCTAGATGATAAGTTAAACTATGAAGAAAGACCACTTCGAATTTTGGAGCGGCAAGTAAAGCAATTGCGCAATCGGGAAATTCCAATGGTAAAGGTAGAGTGGCGAGAACATTATGGCACTGAAGCTACTTGGGAAAAAGAGGAGGATATGCAGCAACAGTACCCATATCTGTTTCCGTTTTGAGGTAAAAGCAAGTTTGAGGGACCAAACTTTTTTTTAGGGGGGGAGAGTGTAACAACCCGACCCTCATATATGCTTGTGATATATGTTCGTCCTTTATTCTGTGCTATTAAGTGACTAAGGTGAAGCGGTATGAGAAAATAAGTCCAAATAACTATGTTGTGATGTCTTATGAAACGAAGTGTATCTGTTAAGAAAGAAATGTATCTGTTGCTATTAGAACAATAAAGTAGAAATTGAGGGCCTTGGCGGCTTAATAAGCCAAAATTGTTCACATATTTGGAACCAGCATAATTTTTGAGTAATATTAAGCACCTCTGTGAAATTTCAATTTTCGGATGTGTAGACGATAGAGTTTCGTCTTATTCTCTCCTTATAAATGTATATATATATAGGACCTTGGTCATTAGACAAAAAAAGAAAAGAAGAAAGAAAAGGGAGAGAACTCATCCCTCTAGATTTGAGAAGTGAAGGGATAGAGAAAGAAGAAGGTTGAGATTTGAGCTAAGGTATGTGCATGTTTGTCTAGTTGTATCTACAACCCTTTTTGTCATAATTTATGTAAAGATGTTTCCATAATCATGTACCTAAGAGTTGGGATTGTAATGATGTGAGTATGAGAGGTAGTAAATTAGCAAGATGACCTTACCTTGCATGTTTTGCCTCTATTGGTTGTTTGAATTCAAGTATGTGGCACAATTTTATGTTATGAAGTGAGATGTGAGAACAAATAGAAATCTTGTGAATTGAAGTAATTTAAGTTATGAGTTTATGCTTTGATTTTTGTTTACTCAAATGAAAGATGTAATTTGGTCCTTGTGCACATGTATTTACATGCTTTGAGCTTATATATTGGTAATCTTAAACTAGATTTTTGAGGTCCTAATCATGTCTACAAGAGGGGGAAAATTATGCAGAATTTCGGAGTTTTTGTGCGGGAAATCCTAGCCGCACGTGCGGCCCAGGGCAGAAAAGTTGGGATGCCCCGTTTTGCGTGTTGGGTCCTCTAATGTGGTCGAAACCTGCAATTTATATTGTTTGAATGTTCGTTAAATTCACCAAAGTAAGCGTACCGAAAATTTATTTAACGAGGATGAAAAGGGACTAATGTGATTTTTCATATGTGTAGGAAACACCTCAAAAGGAAGTGCACCGCCACAACACAGTGAGTAATAGTACTTCAATGTACCCCTACTCTGTATTTATAATTAATGACGTTGTGATCTTGTAGAATGCATCATCGTATGATATACCGACGTTATATTTTGATGTTATGAATGTCACTATTAAACTTGTGTTGGCAAGAAATGATTGGTATGAAATGACACATCTACTATAGATAAATTGATACGAAATTGTGAAAACATTGAAAAGGTTGTGTAATTATGTACATCCTATATGAAAGTTGTGACTACCGGAATGTATCAAGGCAATATGAATTTGTGACCAATGTGGCCTAGTGCCATTTGTGAATCAATGTGGCTTAGTGCCAGTTGTGACTCGATGTGGCCTAGGGCCAGTTGTGAATTAATGTGGCTAAGAGTCCTAATGTGAAACTACGTGACCAATGGTCAATTGTGAATTGTGAACTAATGAGGCCAAGAGCCATTTGTGAATAAAGACATTATGAGGCCAAGGGCCGATATGTGAAAAATGAATGTCCCTATTGTGAGCTTGTGAATTGAACAGAACCAAAAGTTATGTGAGGAATTGTAAATTGTGAACCCAAGAACTCTTTCTGAACGTGTGGAATTTTTAGGCCAGGGGCCATATTATGACAGTGATAAACCGATTATGTTGTCCCAATAAGCCGTACAGAAACAGACTAATTATATGAGTTCGGCATTATATATGTTTACAATCATACTAGCACTATTATTCACTGAGTTTGTCTCACCCTATGTTATGTCTGTTTCTGTAGGTACTCAACCAGGAGGTCGGTCTTAGCTCGGTATCGTCATACTTTTGTCAGCCTAGGCACAGCCAAGCCTGGAGTCGGGACCCTACTTTTGTGGAAGCTGTTAGATGTTGACTTCCACTTTTGTTATTGGCTTAAGTGTTATGCATTTAATGACTTTGTTATACCCCATCTCGGGGTTAGTTCTGTCTATATCTGTAAATAACTAACTTTTAAATGTATTCTGGCTTTTGATGTACTTACTCTGTAAAATGTTTTGATCCTGGCATGACTAGTGGCTCAATGGATGTCATACTTTTTGGTTTTTTTTATTTTATTATATTTTATAGCTTCCGGGCAGGCCCCTATGGGACCAGGTTAAGTGTCATCTTCCGTTCAGGTCATGCCCAAACTTTTAGGGGCAAGTTAGGGGCGTGACAAACTTCCTCATGTTTTATGGGCTTACCGCACCACACCTCGACGATCAACAGAAGAGACACCATTCTCCTTAGCTTACGGAATGGAAGCAGTAATCCCACTGGAAGTTGGCCTCCCCACAATTCGAAGTGAAAATTTCGATCCAGACTTAAATGGAGAAGCCATAACATTGGAACTCGACCTTGTAGAAGAAAGAAGAGAAAGAGCACTGGTTCATATTGCTTCATACCAACGAGAATTAATTAGAAAATACAACAAAAAGGTGCTTCCAAGACAATTCAAGATCGGCGATTGGGTACTGCGCAAAGTAATGGAAAACACCTTGGTACCAGGAGATGGCAAGTTAGGACCAAACTGGGAAGGTCCTTACAAAGTGGTCGAATTAGCAGGCAAAGGGACATACCACCTAGAAGACCAGAACGGCAAAGCAATCCCTAGGCCATGGAACACGGCCAATCTCAAGTTGTTTTATTTTTAACTTTTTTCTCTTTCAAACATATGTAATTTTTTCTTTCCTCAATAAGACAATCAATTCTTTTCAGCATCCATTGTTCTCTGTAAAAGTTGACTTTAGTAAAGTTAGGAATATTACAAACTTTTTATTCTAAGTTAGCTGAAAAAAACTAACTTAGAGGTTGGCTGGAATAAACCAACACCCTTCCTAAGCCCAGGCTAAGGATCCAGGCTGCAGGATGTTTGGTTGGAATAACCAAACATTGTTCTAAGTTAGCTGGAAAAAACTAACTTAGAGGTTGGCTGGAATAAACCAACACCCTTCCTAAGCCCAGGATACGGATCCAAGCTGCAGGACGTTTTGGTCGAAATAACCAAACATTATTCTAAGTTAGCCGGAAAAAACTAACTTAGAGGTTGGTTGGAATAAACCAACACCCTTCCTAAGCCCAGGATAAGGATCCAAGCTGCAGGACGTTTGGTCGGATTAACTAAGCATTATTCTAAGTTAGCCGGAAAAAACTAACTTAGAGGTTGGTTGGAATAAACCAACACCCTTCCTAAGCCCAGGATAAGGATCCAGGCTGCAGGATATTTGCTCGGAATAACCAAACATTGTTCTAAGTTAGCTGGAAAAAACTAACTTAGAGGTTGGTTGGATTAAACCAACTCTTTGTACCCTTCAGCCGAAGTATGGGTATGGCTGAAGAGTGGTTGGCTGGGTTAAACCAACTCTTTGTACTCTTCAGCCAAAGTATGGGTATGGCTGAAGAGTGGTTGGCTAGATTAAACCAACTCTTAGTACTCTTCAGCCGAAGTATGGGGATGGCTGAAGAGTGGTTGGCTAGATTAAACCAACTCTTTGAACTTTTCAGCCGAAGTATGGGTATGGCTAAAGAGTGGTTGGCTGGATTAAACCAACTCTTTGAACTTTTCAGCCGAAGTATGGGTATGGCTGAAGAGTGGTTGGCTGGATTAAAACCGAATACTTCTCAGCCGAAGTAATTATGTCGGCTAAGGAGTGGTTGGCTGGTAAGTATAAGTTAGTTCGAACAAGCAAAAACCGAGATGAACGTTGGACATGAAAAGATCAAATGCAAGCATACAAATCAAAACCGGAATAAGAGTTCAAGCAAAATTTTCATTCATTGAAAAGCAATTACAGGGGCATAGCCCGGTTACAAAGATAAAAGGTAACAAAAAAAAGAAAAAGTACAAAATCAAGAGAAAAGGTCTTCAATTTCGGCATCAAAAGCTGCATCAGCATCAACACGAAGACCGGTCTCAGACGGGAGCTCGCTCACGGTCGCAAGGGTGGTTTCGGCCGGAACCACGGTCTCCTCTGGACGTTCAATAGTCAGGTCTTCCACAATGGGCTCCAACCGAACTGTCTGCTCCACATTGACAACCGGAGTGTCCTCAGAAGCAGAGTCTTCATCAGAGTCTGAGCCTTCAAGAAACTGCTGTTGCATGGCATTGGCATACTCCATAAGGGAGTTCGGTATGAAGTAGGCTGGAGGGTTAAAAACCTTGGTCTGTGGATCATGACCGAGCTTCTCAACGGCTCCCCTCCAGCCGCACTTAAAGAACAGTTCCTTGGCGGCCTCACACTGCTTGACATATACATCCTCTGCCTTCTTGAAGCCTTTCTTTTCGACTCCTTTAGCGCTCTCTTTCAGCTGGTTTATCTCGGTATCTTTCTTCTTTTCAAGCTTCACCAGCTCGCGCAGGTACTTGTCTTTTAGAGCAATGGCAGTCTTCTGCCTTTCTGCCTCGGCCGAACTAACCAATCCGGCCAGTCGGCCGTTCTCAGCTCGGAGCTCGGCCATCTGCTTTCTGGCCTCCTCTAGCTCGGTCGCCTTCGCTTCGGCTTCTACCACGGCTTGCCTTGTCGTCTTCCTGAGCTCAATCACCTTCCTGTGAGTAATGTGGTTTTTCTGAATGGCCTGACAAAACAAAGATTTCACTTTAGCCGAAGTAAAAGTTGAAAAAAGTAGACAGGAAAACGGACTAAGCTACTTACCAGAATCATGGATTTTGTCGAAGACCGGATGGCCTTCAGTTCGGTGTTTAGTTATTTTTGGTGGTGCTCCATGTCTTTGGGGAGGCACACACTCTTGGCCAGGTTGAAGGCCAATTGGTGGTCTTTCTCAGCAGCAACCGTGTCTGAGTCTTGGATGTCTCGGTTGTTGAAAGTAAGTTTTGGTATCTAGCTGCCGGCAGTTCGGTCAGAAGGCTCCGGTTGGGGGCTCGGTGGCAAGCTCGGTGGAAGAGCAGGTTTTTCTTCATCAACCAAACTTCGTTCGGTTTCGGCAGTTCGGGCGCGCTTGGTTCGGCGGGAAGAGGACGGCTGTTGAGAAGGGAGGGCCACAACAGCAGGCTGCGATTGGCTTGGTGGCGTTACTTCGGGCCTGGTTGTCTCAGTTAAAAGCGCCCTGACTCTATTCTTTTTTGTCATCTCCTCTTCAGCTGTTAGTGGGATCAGTCTAATCTCAGGTAAGGATGGGTCCGGTTCTGGGGCCTCTTCAAGAAGAAAGTCAGTTACTCTGGCTTTCCGGCGACCACTGTATCGGTAGGTCGGCTCGAATTTCAGCAATTTAGCCCAACTACGTTCAGGATATCGTAGTGCGGCTCGCAAAGTTACAAGGTTTGGGTAGCTGTATAAGGAATGAAGGTGGGCAGAATCTGTGAAAGAAGAACTGTTAGTTCGGTTGATAGACTAAAAAACCGAAATAAAAAAAATGCAAGGAAGAAGACCGAAGTTAAATTACCGGGCTCTCCTTTTTTCCAATTTATAGGTCGGCCAGGAATTTGGGTTTGAAAATCCTCAAAGTTCCCAGAGACCCAGAAAAAATCGTCGTCGTTTAAGTCTTTGTCCGGCGACGTATTCTAAGATAATAGACCCACCCATCTTCTTTTGAACCAATTGAATATTGGTGGAAGATTTCGGCCAGGCCAAGGTTTAGTCCGGCTTGGCGGTTCAATTCGGCTATTCCCATGATGATACGGTATGAATTGGTGGATAGTTGGGTAGGGCATAATCTAGTTTGCCTAAGAAACTCACAGATTAAAGGTTGGACTGGAAATCGCAGTCCGGTTTCAACAATTGACAAGAGGGTGAAGGGGACAAAGCCTTCATTATCCCAGGGAATGACGTCTTTTTCGGCTAAGATCAAATGGACATCATCGGGTATCTTGTAGTCTTTCCTGAATTCGGCTAAGCCGCCGAGAGTATTTACTAGATACCTATACTTACCCATTTGTTGTATAATTTACGAATAAGTTATATCGGTGCAAAAATTGTGCTCAGTAGCTCGGTTGAGCGCACGCAGGAGTGCCTGGGCAACCTAAGTCTGCAAAGTAGAAAACACAGGGGTTAAGCACAGATCATTGGACCGTGCTACAAATTAAAAGCAAGGTAAAAGAGCCCTACTTCGGCTCTATGGACAGGTTCTATCTCGGTTCAGTAAAATGCTTCATAGCTCGGTTTGAGTAGAGTTCTTATTAGCCAGATCTTGGCAAGCATCTCGGCATACTGGCTTTAGAAACAATTTTGCTAGACCGGTTCATCGTCTAGGGGCAGCTTTCTAAGTTCGGTCTAACAAACTAAGAAAGCTGATTTAGCCCCAAGGCCTAAATCGGTTGAACTATGAGTTTTGTTACTTCGGTTGAGCCTTTAGGGGCAGCTTTCTGAGTTTGGTTTAGAAACTAGGAAAGCTGGCTTAGCCCCAAAGGCTTAGCTCGGTTGAAGACCGAGGTTCCTAATTTAATGAGTTCAAACTTCGTTCGGTGGGCTTATCTCTGCTAGAGTGATTCAAGAGTTGATAACCTACCGAAACTGCTGTTATTTCTACAAGTTCTAGTTCGGTTATTGTCTAAAGTGATCTACCTATATAGGACAAACAGTATCCTAGTTCAGTTGCTACATGATTTTGGATCTAAGATTAGTTTTCTGCGGAATAGTTCATGCACGCGTGAGTTCTACTAATATTTTCCCATGAAAGTACAGAAGCGAAACAGAGATGGAAGAAAATATTTTCCAAGAATACAGTAAACAAAATGCATAGAACAAATACGAAAGCAAAAACAAGGAAGGAAAATGGATTTGCTTACCAGATTGAAGAAAGGGGACTGGAGATGGAAACGGTGGCAGCAAATGAAGAGCACGAGCTTGGTAGTTGGAGAAGCAGAGGCACGAAGAGAGAAGATGAATAGAGAATGTGAATGATTCAAATATGAAAGGGTTGTTTTGTGAAAAAGACGAAATGCAAAAAGGGCGGGACTGTTCAAATTTTTCGTAGTACGAGGGCGGCGTGACAGCTACCCACAGCCTATCAGAGCCTGCCACGTGTCATTGGAAAGTGAAGCGTTACAGTCACTGTGATTGAAGAGACGTTTTGACCGAACGTATAGAGCCGGAGTAAAATAAGCTCGGCTGGGGAGGCTAAACGATTTTTTAGTTCGGCTGGAAAGGCATAAAAAAAAAAAATCGGCTGGTCACTAGGTAATCCGTGTAAAAGGATAAGCATTATCCTTTAGGAGTATGAATCCTAGGAGGACTCTACATGGAGAAATAAAAGCCCTACTAGGATTGGGCCACTCGAAACCTATAAAAGCTCACAAGCATCACCTTGGAAGGAGGTAACAGAACACCACATACAATTTTGCTTCCTGTTTACATTGAGCTTTGTCTATTTGTCAAGTTTTCTGACTTAAGCATCGGAGAGGTTTCCGGCACACACCCGCCGGCTAGCTCACGTTTGTGTTTTCAGGTGACAAAGCGACGTCGTACGGAGGAGCGCGGACTTAGTCAACAGGATTATACAAGGAGAATTATTTCTTTCCCATACAATGCATGATTGTGTTTTCTAGATTTATTGGCATTTTTATTGTGTAACAATTTCATATAACTCTTACCTACTAAATTTTAATTTAATTTCGGAGTTATAAGTTTTTTTGGAACTTGTCAAGCATTTCAATTCTTTACTTAATTTTGCTACTAAATAGACTACTAGAAGGTTTTAAATAGTATATTGTTTTTACAGTTTCTATCAATTATGTGTTTCGTATTTTGTTATGTTTTTCTGCTAACATTCTTTACAGGAATATCTATGCGAAAGGGAAGAAAAATAAATACAAAACCAAATGAATAGAATTTGGAACTACAATAAAAACAATTTCGGGCTACTAACCTTTTTGTTGAACAGAAATACCTAAGCGAGGAAAAGAATTTTTGGACCAAAAGAATCCTGATTTAAATTGGTTAATTTTCTTTATATTTGAAGCAAATTTTTTACTTGTGTTCTAGTAGTGGTTCATTAATTACCTAATATTTTGAAGCAAGTTTGTTTGCTTGTAATTTTTTGGAAGCATTTTTATTTGCTTGTAAATTGTCGTAGCAATTTTTGATTACTTGTAATTTGGGTAGCAATTTTTTATTGCTTGTAGAGTTTTGAAACTTGATTTTTTTTAACTTAGTTTATCTTATGAAAAACTTAATTCTAAATTTGTTTCTCATAGACAAGGCGTCAACAAACTCTTGGAAGTTTTGTCTAAGGTTAATTGGGTCTTAAGTGAGACCGGTGTGACCCCTTCATTCTTCCTGGAAACTTTTCTGGCCATATTCGATTCTAGGGTAAATAATGAGATCATTTTTGAATTAAATTTCAGACTTTGAAATTTTTTAGTGTTAAGTTTAGTTTTAAGAAAAACAGAACAGTGAAATTCTGTTGTATTTTTTCAGAAATGACAATTGTGACTGATGCTGCTACTGCTGCTGCTAATGTTAGTAGAGATCAGAACCCCGAATCAATTGGCTTGCCAACCCCTACTATGACAACCTCGTTCCGTATTATACTATTAAGTTGTAATTATACATGTGATTATATGCTTTATGTGATCTTGGATGCTAATCATGTGATTATGTATGTTTTTGAATACATATATGTTCATCGTAAGAAAATTTGTTCTGTATTCTGTAATAAACTAAAATTAAGAACTGTAGAGACGGCATAAACTAAAATTGATTATACTATTGTGATTAGCATAATTTTCAGAGCCTAAGGTGAAATTTAATTAAAAACTAATTCAGATCTAATTAATTAGATTAAATTAAATAATGAGCCTTAATTAATTAGACTAACCCTTAGTTAATTAGTTTAAGCTAATCACTCACTATATATGTGTGTTAACTTAGTGCCTACTTGAGCTCATCTTCAATATTTGGTTGAAAATATACACTAGAGAGAGAGAGAGAGAGAGAGAGAGAGAGAGAGAGAAGTGAGAATTCAAAGGAGAAAAGAGGAGAACTTGGAGAATTGCTCAAGAAATTGAAGGATAGTGAAGCTAGGCACAAGAATTTGCTACACTTAGGCTCATTGAAGTTCAAAGGTAAGAGACTGAACCTCAATTCATGAGTTTTAGTCCATGGCTATATGAATTCAAGAAGATTATGAAGTTAATGAATCAAGCTAAGTTTGATGACTTTGATATCAATTTGCACATACATGCATGAATTTGTTATGAAATCTCATTGTAGAGCATGAATAATATAATCCATGTGGAATTGAGAATTGTTTGACGCATGCATGCATGAATTGTTATGTTTTGAAGTCCAATTTTAAGTTTAAAAGCTTGTAGATGCAAGGTATAAAAGATTGTTTTTTAAATATAAAGTTCAAGGCTTAAATTTCATTGAACTCATGGAATTTTGAGTTATGGGTTTTACTTATCTTTAAACATATGTTTTTGGGAGTGTTTATACACAAATGAACAACATATGCATGGGTTTAGAACCTTGAATGTGAGTTTGCAGCTCAAAACAGAATTCTGAAAATTCCAGAAATTCAACAAATCGCTTGAGCGACCAAAAGGTGGCTCGAGCGCACATTTTGAGTATCCAGTATTTTTGCAGACATTAGAGGTTGGCTCGAGCGACCAAAGTACCGCGCGACCAAAAGGTGGCTCGAGCGCACATTTTGAGTATCCAGTATTTTTGCAGACATTAGAGGTTGGCTCGAGCGACCAAAGTACCGCTCGGGCGACCACCTTACAATTTGAGTCTTGGCTCGAGCAACAGGAAGTTGTCTCGAGCCTAGATTATGAGCATCCAGTACTTTTGCAGACTGAGGGGTTTGCTCGAGCAACCAATGTTGCGCTCAAGCAAAGTGTCATATTTCAGGAAACTTTGAAAAGTTGTTTTATGTTCCAATTGTCATTCTCTTTCATTTCTAAGCATTCTTAGGCATACATTGAGCATTCCAAATGAACTAAAGAGTTAGAAAGAAGCCTAAGAAAGTTAAACAAATAAAAAAACATATTGAACTGTATTGTGATCCAATTTCTGTATGTGTTATGAATTGTGTTGGGATCAACTACGAGGATAAATCAATCAATCAAACATTGTGAGTAATATCTTAGTAAAGATATATTTATGCATATTAATTTCTGAATACTACCTTCGTGTAAGTTTTCTAGACTTGTGAATTTATATTATGAATGAGTATTCTATCTGTCTGATTCGTAAAAGAATTTGTAAAGTGATTGATAAGTATGAATACAAAATGGGCCCAAGGCCGTTTGGTATGGTTGATGAGAATATGAAATGGGCCCAAGGTCGTTTGGTATATTTGACAAAAACACAGAATGGGCCTAAGACTATTTAGAATGTTTGACAAGATAGAACTAAGGTCATCTTATATATGAATTGGACCGAAGGTCATTTTGAATAAGGAATTGATTGGACCAAAGGTCGTTTCGAATATGAATACGAATGTGAACATGATCATGACTATAAACATGCGCATGAATATGAATTTGGAAATGATGGACCTGAGGTCGCTTTGTCAGTTTATGAATAAATGTTTGGAGCCAAGGTTGTTTTGCCTCTTTGATATGCCTTGAGCATAATGGAATAGGCCTAGGGTTGTTTTGTTTGATAATGATTTACATGTGCTGCTCATGAGTATGATTTACCTATTTAAGAGTCTCATTTATAACCTCTTTACTCTGGTATTATTCACTGGGCGTTAATTCACTCTTTATCTATATGTATGCAGGTGAGTAGCGGGATCTCCAACCCCAAACCTAGTGATCTTGTAAGAGAACAAAGTTTTGTAGAGTCAGCCCAAGATGCCTCACACAAGAGGCTTTGTTTTCAATCCTTTAATCTTTTGACTTTTTGTTTCCTTATGTTGGTCGCTTGACCATATATGTAAATATTGTAAGCTTTAAGTTACATGTTAAGAAACATTTGAATGGTCTTGGAAACATGAACCCTATAAGTATCTGTTGTGTGAGTTATTATATACATATGTGAAAAGTTTTTGTTTCACGCCACATATGCACAAGCTCATTGGACAAAACTTTACAGTTTACTTCAATTTCTGGCCTCGTTATTAATAATTCTGTCTTTGAGGCCAAGTAATCTGGGATTACTGACCGGTTACGGTCTAAACCTATAGGGATGGGTTTGGGTTGTGACACTTATTGTGACCCCTGTGATTAATCATGTTGTTGTGACCTTTGTAGTAAATCATGTTGCTACTCATACTGTTCTTGGGGGAATACTCAACTATCATGAGTGCCTGGAGAAGTTCACCAGAGCGAATTTCAAGAAGTGGCAGCAAAAGATGCTATTCCACCTGACTACTCTTAGCCTTGTTAGGTTTTTGAGTGAGGATCTACCAGCCATGGAAGAGAATGAGCAAGACAAGCAGAAGCTCATGGCTCTAGATGCTTGGAAACAATCGGACTTCCTTTGCCATAATCTATGTTTTGAACGGCTGGCAGATACACTGTTCAACGTGTTTTATGCCAAAAAAATCAAAAAATGAGCTGTGGGATGCTTTGGACAAGAAGTACAAAACCAAGGATGCTGGAGCAAAGAAATC
This sequence comes from Camellia sinensis, assembly GCF_004153795.1. Classification (NCBI taxonomy): domain Eukaryota; kingdom Viridiplantae; phylum Streptophyta; class Magnoliopsida; order Ericales; family Theaceae; genus Camellia; species Camellia sinensis. The sequence goes on along the minus strand of NW_021024778.1, from coordinate 1,490,724 downwards.
TGTCGTTGGCCAATTTTTGGACTTCAAAATGGTGGACTCTAAAACTGTTATTAGCCAAATCCAAGATTTCCAAGTATTTCTGCACAAAATTTATGCAGAGGAAATGTTACTGAGTGAATCATTCCAGGCAGCTGCTTTGATTGAGAAGCTGCCTAATGGCTAGAAAGATTTCAAGAACTATTTAAAGCACAAGTGAAAGAAAAATGATAGTCGAAGAGCTCGTTGCTAGGCTCCGCATTGAGAAAGACAATAGGAAGAAAGGGGAGAGTAACCCGCTGTGAAAGCAAGCATGGTTAAGCATGGCTAGTCCTTGGGGATTAAGAAGAAGCCATTAACCAGCAAAAACTCGAAGCTGAGGGCTAAAGGTGGTGTCTCCATGAGGCGGTCTACAAGCTGTAGAAACCTACTTATAGGTTCAATGGAAAGTACTTCAATTGTGGAAGTGATGGGCATAGAGCGGTTGATTGTCGCAAGGAAAAGAAACCTTACAAGAAGATTCCTTCACAGAACAAAAGTTGGGCTCACATGGCTGAAATAGAGGATCTGTCTCAAAATATGGATGACATACATCTATCAGTTGTCATTTTAAAGGTGAATATGTTGGGATCTAATCTGAAGGAATGGTGGGTGGACACTGAGGCTACTCGACACATCTGTGCAAAGAAGAATATGTTCACAACTTTTAAATTGGTTTCACACAGTGAGAAGTTGTTCATGGGGAATTCTGCAACATCAACTATCTAGAGGACAGGCAAGGTAGCCCTAAAGATGACTTCAAGAAAAGAGCTGACTCTGAACAATGTCTTATATGTGTCGAACATTCATAAGAACCTTGTCTCGGGGTCTTTCTTAAGCAAGCATGGCTTTCGTATGATGTTTGAGTCTGATAAGGTCGTGTTGACCAAAAGCAGAGTCTATGTGAGTAGCGGACATATGTCGGGCGGTATGTTTGAGCTCAATGTAATGACTATTATCCCAAAAATGAATGAGAAAACTTCTTCTTCTACTTATATGCTTGAGTCCCTTGCATTGTGGCATAGTAGACTAGGTCATGTGAATTTTGACTCTTTACATAGATTAATCAAGTTAGATCACATACTATCTTTCAAGATTAATCTAAATCACAAGTGTGAAACTTGTGTAGAAGCAAAATTGACAGAGACTTCATTTCATTATGTTGAAAGAAGTACCGAGCTTTTAGATTTTGAGCACAGTGATGTGTGTGACTTGAAAGTCGTACAATCACGTGATGGCAACAAGCACTTCATCACTTTTGTTGATGATTGCACTAAATATTGTTATGTGTATTTACTTAAAGGCAAAGATGAATCGATTGATAACTTTATTCTTTTTAAGAATGAAGCTGAGAATCAACTAAGTCGAAAGATCAAGATTTTAAGAAATGATCGTGGTGGATAATATGAATCGCCGTTTATTGAGCTTTGTGCTCAATCTAGAATTATCCACCAAACTACGGTGCTCTATTCTCCTCAGTCAAATGGTGTTGCTGAATGGAAAAATAGGATGTGAAAGGAAATGATGAATGCAACGTTGATAAATTCTGGGTTACTACAGAACTTATGGGGGGAAGCAATTCTCTCTGCGAATGACATTCTAAATGAAATATCTCGGAAGAAAGTAGTTAAGACTCTGTATGAATTATGGAAAGGCCGCAAGCCTTGTTGTAATTTCCTACGAATGTGGGGTGTCTTGCAAAAAGTGACAGCACCTACACCCAAGCAGGTTAGGATAGGTCCGAAAATTGTGGATTGTACATTCATTAGTTATGCACTAAATAGTAGTGCATAACGGTTTTTTGTACACAAGTCTGATATTTCAGATATACACAATAATACCATTATGGAGTCTAGGTATGCGTCTTTCTTTGAGGACGTGTTTCCTTGTCGAACCCGAGAGGAGAATCACAGTTCTAAGAAGGAACTTGATGATGATATTAGTGACAGTGATCAAGATGAGGAGGTAAATGAGCCAAGAAGAAGTAAGAGGGCACGGACCCCAAGTCCTTTGGTCCGGACTTCTTGACTTATATGTTAGAGGGAGAACCTCGAATTTTCCATGAAACTGTGACTTTACCTGAAAGTCTTTTATGAAAAGAAGCAATTAAGAGTGAGATTGACTCCATCTTACAGAACACCACGTGGGAGTTGGTTGATCTACTCCCAAGCAATAAGGCCTTGGGGAGTAAGTGGATCTTTAGAAGAAAGATAAAAGTGGATGGGTGAATTGATAAGTATAAAGCTAGGCTAGGATTTATACACTGGGGGGCCAAGTCGAGACTAGGCATACATGTATGGGTCAGATTAAGTCTCAAGTCTCGATCCAAAACGGTTCATACAGAATGATAGAAAATTTTCATATAGAATGATATGATTTATAAACCTTTTACTTTAAGGTTAAACACTTGTGAAGATAACTTTTATTTTATAAATTTTGTTTTATTGTTTTTTTGTTTATACATATGTATATTAAACTACTAATTAAAATGATTAACCAACAAAATTAGTTCCATGTATGTTCATTAATCACTAAATAGTAAAACAAATATAAACAACAACCTTTTACTGCTATTCTGAACCATTTGGGATTGACTAATAAAATGATTAAACTATTACTTTTACTTCATATTATATTGTTGTCCTGCAAAGAGAAAATGGTTGTTAGAGAATGGAGGGGGGCCACGGTAAGGTGTTTGCAGGAAGTAGCTATACAATCCATAACATTCTAAAGTGAAGCTTGAAAGCCAAGGGGGGCCATGGCCACCTATGGTCTCAACATAGTTCTATCCCTGTTATCGCATAGTGATTGCAATAACACATTTATGTGGTCTAGAGATACATCAAATGGATATAAAGGCAACTTTCTTAAATGGAGATTTAGATAAAGAAATTACATAGAGCAACCTAAGGGGTTTTTAGCTCTAGGGCAAAATAAGAAAGTCTGTAAGCTTGTCAAGTTATTGTATGGTTTGAAGCAAGCTCCTAAACAATGGCATGAGAAGTTTGACAACACTATGTCGTCCAATGGATTCAGAATCAATGAGTGTGACAAATGCATACATGTCAAAGACACTAACAAAGGTTATGTAATTTTGTGTCTATACATCAATGACATACTCATTGTTGGTAGCAACGATGAGATGATTATAACTACCAAGAGATTGTTAAACTCTAAGTTTGACATGAAAGATATGGGCTTTGCAGATGTGATTCTGGATATTAAGATTACCAGAACATCTTGTGATATTGTACTTTTTCAATCTCATTGTGTTGAGAAGATACTTGAAAAATTTGGTAAATTAAATACAAGTGTATCAAGGACATCGGTAGACTTGAGTCTACATTTGACCAAGAATAATGGTGAGAGTGTCTCTCAGTTAGAATATTCTTGGGTCATTGGGAGTTTGATATATCTAATGAGTTGTATAAGACCAGATATAACTTACTCTATCAGTAGTCTTAGTAGATACATGAGTAATCTTAATGCTACTCATTAAAAGGGTATTATGCAGATGTTGGGTTATCTAAGCTACACTCGGGATTATGGGCTACATTATACTAGTTACCCAGTAGTACTAGAAGGGTATAGTGACGCTAATTGGATATCTGATATAAAAGACTTCAAATCCACTAGTGGTTATATGCTTACCCTCGGAGGGGCAGCCGTGTCATGGAAGTCTTCCAAGCAAAAGTGTATATCGAGATTAACGATGGAATCTAAGTTTATTGTTTTGGATAAAGAAACTGAAGAAGCTAAATGTCATCGCCAATTTGTTGAAGATATTCTATATTAGTTGAAACTTGTGCTTGCTATCTATATTCATTGTGGCAATTGGACAAGCACAGAGTCATATGTATAATGGAAAGTCTAAACATATTCGTTCGTAAACATAATTTCATACGACAACTACTCTTTAATAGAGTTGTCTCTCTAGACTATGTAAAATCTAAGGACAACATTACGGATCTGCTGACCAAAAGGTTAACTTGAGAGTTAGTAGAAACGTCGTCAAGAGGAATGGGGTTAAAGCCTTTAGTTAATGTTATTGGAACGGAAAATCCAACCTAGTTGACTAGAGATCCCAAGATCTAGGTTCAAAGGGACAACTTAACTGTGTGTAACGAGTGAGTTACTGAAGAGGTAAATCATCTTGCACATTCCTTTATACAGTGATATCTTGTGGGAGTGGAAGGATAAGCTAATGATTTTAATGACCTAAGTGATATGAATAGTCAACAATGGTATAGTAAGATATCTTATATAGGTCACCTATGTGAGTGCGAAATGGAACTGTTTCCTTAAGAATTGACAAGACCAAATTCTTTAAAAACACTCACTGAACCAGGCTAGTGTTCCACGACCAAACCGAGCACACCAATGAGAATAAGAACAACGGTTGGACTAACTCTTGTGTGAGTTTATTGTCTCGGTTTACACAAATGGTAGAACAGTTCAAGACATCACGTTCACTGGTCAGCCAGTAAATTTGATAGGCTTTCACTACAAAAGGTTCAAAGCCAACATCTACCTTTTTTGATGCAGGGTTAGTCTGTGTGCACTCTCTCTGAGTCTTTGTTGTTAAACGTTGTCCGTTTTTCTTTATTCGGTCAATTTTTATTCATGTAGGGGATTGTTGGAAAAAATGGTTCTATGGTAACTTTAATATGAAATTAAAGTAGGTCCCAACCACCAGTTGAGGTGGAATCAAATGGGTATAGATTCTTTGTAACAAGATCTTTACACTACAAAAAAAAGAAAAAGAAAAAAAAAAGACCATAAACATTTACAATTGAATGAGAAATTGTCTCATAAAGTTAGCCTCATGAATGAGGTATTGGGAATGGTAGGTAACCACCTATCCCACATTGATTGTAGAGGAAAGTATTAATGGATATTTAAATCCTAAGTTTTTGATAAGGGCATCAGCCCTTTGAGGCATTCAAATTTTTCAAAGGAAACGAGTTATGGATGCTTCAAGGATGAGCTTGGGCTAAGACTATGGTCCAAGTTGGTTATGCAAAAATTGCCATGCCTGCAAGCGCGCAGCTTGCCCTCTCGGTCCGGGTCTGGGGTTCGGGGTCCATAGGTCGTGGGTCTTGAATCTTGGAACTTGGGACTTGGGCTTAGGCTTGAAGCTTGAAGCTTGAGGCTTGAGACTTGAGACTTGAGACTTGAGACTTGAGACTTAAAGCTTGCTAGAATGGGTTAGGTTTAGATTGAGCTCAATTGGTGGCCCATCAACCTAATCTTTTTCGAACTAGGTCAAAGTGGTGGTTGTAGATATACACACATCTGTATGTAAAGTGTATAACTTATATACTAATTCCCCATTAGTTTTGTAGGAGTAATTCGGCAGTTTTGGCTGCATTTGTTGCCAGCCTTCATGGTTAGGAGGCTCATCTTCTCTTCCTGATTACGTATAAAAGGAGACCAATTTCGTTGGTTTTCTACACGTAATTTTTGCTCTCATATTATGCAGCCAGTCTGCTCATATAATGTTTTTCCTGTGTGAGAGAGTGCTACCATTGTCAGTTCGCCGGAGCTAAACAGAAGGTGCTTCTGCGTTAGTGGGTTGTAACCGTCGTATCTTGGGAAACAGATACCGACATACCTCTAGCACCCATGATGAGGCAACAAATCTATTTTAAGGAGACTGTGATATCACACAGGTTTCGATTTGCTTTCTTTTCCTTATTTCAGATTTTTAAATTTGTTATATATATTTCTGTTCATCAAGTTGTAATTTTCAGCATGATTTTCTTGTTCTGTATTTTTCAATTTAATTAAATATGAATCTATTTATTTTTATTTAAATACACATTATGTACAACAAATACAATGTAAGGACCTCTTCTCTCATGGCTAATTAGTTTTGAGTGATGCTTCAATATGGTATCAGAGTTGGGCTACGTTACACGAACTCTTTGAAATTTGGGAGGTACCTTGTGTCAATACAACACAAAACGGGTATGGGTGCGGGATATGGCCGGAATACAGCTATTCACAAAGGGATACAGGTCTACTTTGCCCTAAATACAGAATAGATAAAAGAGAGAACAAGGAGAGAACCTGGTCACTGCTTTTAATCCTTTGTTCGATGATTTCGATTTGGCACCCTTTAACTTCCCCTTCGACTTCGACAAGCATGGCCTCTTCGACTTTGACTTTGTCTTCGATGAGCACCACCGTAGACGAGCTTCGGTCTATTTTTGCTGGCTTCGTCTTCGACAAGCTTCGATCTATTTATCTCCCCCTCTCTCAAAAGATATTTAATCAATATATATGTCAATTATAATATATATGTCATATATCAATAAAAATAACTATTTATAAATCATATTTATTTATAATATATATGTCAATTAAAAATAAAAATATTATATAGATAAATTAAAAATATTATCAATAAAAATAATACATAAGATAATAAATAATAAATATATTTAAAAAATAACTATTTAACTCTTAAAAAAATAATTATTTAATATATCCATGTACTCGTATCCAAATTTGGATCCATATCCACATATCCTCAATTTTTAATTTTAAAGTGACCGACCCCTAGATACTCACATATACCTGATACCTACACTCGAGTCCATATAACATAAGAGCTGGGTCTTGGGTGGCCTCTCATATCATATGGTACAAACAATCCATCTCTCAATCGGACCTCTCAATCATCTCCACGTGTTATTGTCATCACGTGAGGTTAGACTTTAAATCCACATCACCAATCTAAGTCACCCCAATTGGTTTTGAGTTGGATACTTTAACAGTATAGTTGACGATTTCCATTAAGATTTTGTTAAGGATTTAAACGAAATCAAATCGTGTAAAACACATGACAAGCTTATTGATTTTTTTAAGACAATAATACCTTTATTTGGTGATCTCATGTGCACATTATCTCCTTTATCTCAGTGACAAAATGCAAGTAGGATCACCAAACAAGGCATTATTTCACTAAAAATTCAATAAATGTGTCATGTACTTTATACATGATCTAATTGTGTAAATCTCTAACAAAATCTTTATAAAAAAAGTTAATTGTAACCAGATAAAAAATACCCTGACCTTAAAGAAAAAAGTGCAATACCTTTGCTTTAATAAAAAATAAGAAAAAAAGAAATTAAACTGGTGAATATATCCTGCAAGGCAACGAAATCAGCATAAATTCTTTTATTTGGATGGGAATATGTCCCAAACATTTGGAATCATAGAGGACCTCATGGTCTAGTCTAGGATAGACCTCCAAAAAACCAACAGTGTTGATATCTCAGTTAACGGTTGTTGACTTCAGTGCCACTCTCTACCGCTCTGTTGAACTTTTATTATTATTATTATTATTATTATTATTATGGGTAAATTACACTAACAGTCCCTATAATTTGAAAGTCCTGTCAGTTTGATATCTGATTTTTCAATTGTGACATATTTGATCCTGAATTTTGAATTTTGTTTCAAATAAGGACAATTGAAGATACCATTGCTTAATTTTAAAGGTAAAGTCGTCAATTTAATAAAATATAAACTAATTTGAAAAAAATAAATGTCAAAAAAATAATTTTGAATTTTTAAAAATTATTTCTACCCACCAAAGATATATTTATGTAAAATTAATAAATCTTTTACGCGTTTATTTATTTATTTATTTTACCAAATTAATTTTTATTATGTGTTTGGATGATAATTATGTAATGTGTGGTTATTAAGCCTTTAATGTATAATCAATATATTTAATATATGAAATTTTTTTAGTTTTGGATTTCTTAATTTAATGGATTAGTTTAATAATGATATCAAAGTTGTCGCCATATTTGAGTTTTGAAAAAATAGAAACTAATTTAATAAAAATAAAACAACCATCTATTACATGATCATTAACTAAACACATAATAAAAATTAATTTGGTAAAAAAAATAAATAAATGTGTAAAAGATTTATCAATTTTATATAATTTTATCTTTGAAGGGTGGAAATAATTTTTAAAAATTCAAAAATATTTTTTTAACATTTATTTTTCTCAAATTAGTTTATATTTTATTAAATTGATGACTTTGCCCTTAAAATTGAGTAATGGTATCTTCAATTGTTCATATTTGAAACAAAATTCAAAATTCAGAGTTAAATGTGTCATAATTGAAAAGTCATGGACTAAAATGACAAAAGTCCCAAACTATAGGAACCGTTAGTGTAATTTATTCATAAATAAATAAATGCGTAAAAGATTTATCAATATTACATAAATTTATCTTTGGTGGGTAGAAATGATTTTAAAAAATTCAAAAAATATTTTTTTGATATTTATTTTTGTCAAATTATTTTATATTTTATCAAATTGACTACTTTGCCCTTAAAATTGAGCAATGGTATCTTCAATTGTCCTTATTTAGAACAAGATTCAAAATTTATGATCAAATATGTCACAATTAAAAAATCAAGAATTAAACGAGCCCTAAACTCTAAGAACTATTAGTGTAATTTGTCCTATTATTATTTAATAATCTTATAACATGGTACATTCAATAATCTGTGTAGGATTTTTGTTTTCTTATTTTTGTGAGGGCTGTAAATGAAAAGCAAAATAGTGGCCATTCCTAGTGAGACTACAATGTAATATTCCATTGGTTTGTTCCATTGGTTTTGGGATTGGTGCCAAATTCAAATTGGCAACTTTTCGCAAATCACTTCAATTCATATACCCAAATTTCATCTAAATTAGCCATAAATTTTCCCATTCAAGAGAAAAAGTGCAAGGAAAGAATCACATTCTGTCTGTCCAAAGAATGTGACTTCCACTACTTTATGCTTCTATCCTATCTATCATGTAGGCAAAAAATTATCACAGAGTTGAGCATTTTTTTCTTTCTCGGCCATCTATCTTAACAAGAGTGTCTTCTCGTGAAAAATTACATTGGTAGTGTTATAGTTTGTTTTTGTGTCAATTTTTAATAATTATAATTTTAATTATATTAATTTTACTTTTTAATTTTTCACATTATGTCAATTTAGTTTAATCGGTAATGTCTTTTAAGAAATTGAATTAAAATCAAGGGACAAAATAATCAATTCACACTTCTCAAAATGATTTAGAGGTAACCTCGGAAGTTTCTATGTTCACATATCACTTCCTCTCAATGCATACACTTGTTTGGTTAAGACATCAACTTTTGTACAAAATTAATTGGTTTGGAAATCAAGTTTTGAACAAAAACATATGGTTCAACCATATCTTTGGTTTGAAAATTGATTTCCGAACTAAGGTTTTGGTTCGAGAGTTTATTTTTAAATCATTTAATTTTGTTTGGCAGTTGATATCCCAATGAAAAATAGAGTGAATTAAGATAGATTGGCGTGTGAAAGTAGAAGTTTTTGTTAGCATCCAATTTGAAAAGATGCCTCTAAAGTACCCCAAAGATATTGTTGGGCACCCCATTTCTCAACACATCTCATCCCAAAATATGAATTTTGTTTTTTTTTTTCTTTCAACACCCCAATTAATCCTAACATTATCCCCACCAACCTACCCACTATCCTAGCCACTTCTGTCACCAAACCCCCTCCACTACCAAACCACCTCCACCACCACCCCCCACCCCTTCCCTTCTTTTTTTTTCTTTTTCTTCTCTTCTCATACTCCCAATAGTCACCCCATTCTCTAGTGGTCCAGACTCTAGGTGATTCTCGGCAAAGCTTCGGCAACTTTTTGATAATTCTTTTCTACTTTTAAAAATGTAGATTTACACTCCTAGAGTACAAATCTACCATTTTAGAGTGTAGATCTGGACTTTTTATGTCCAAAATAAGAGTTTTGAGAGTCTTCTCCGATTTTGGCATAGATTGTTGGTTTTTCGACACCCACAACGGTTCCCTCCTCTCTAAACCCTTCTCCTATACTATTGTGGGTGTTCTTTCTTCTTTGGCGACAGTAGCAACAACGTTGGGCAACGGCGACAAGAACGTTGTCAACATGACGGTGGGTTTTCAAGCAAATTTTGCTTTCTAGACCACATCTTTGAGTAGATCGGTTGTTTTCCTTAGATCGTAACTATTTTTTTGACAATTTATTTTTTATTTTTTATTTTTTTTATTGGTTAGTTGAGATGACCCTTTAGGTCTTATTTATGTAATCTTGTTGTTTTATTAATATATTGTTTGTCGTGTTCCCAAAAAAATAGTCACCCCATTCTGACAAGTCTAAGACTTTGGCAACCTCAAGTGTTTTCCAATGACGAAATTGTGACATTTCTAACACAATAACACTTTTAGAATTTCAATACTCTCTAAATTAATTTTTCAAAATAAGTCAAAATTTTTAAAATGATTTTCAACCTTAACCAAAATAATAATTTCAAAATTATAAGTAAAGTGGCAATTCATGTATTTAACCAATTTTTAATTGTTAGTTTTCAGTAAATATTCAAAATTAAATATTTTTCAATTCAAGTGCAATTTAAGGTTGATTTAATGCATGAGAGTAAATAAAATCACCCAAAATTAAGATTGCAGCCTAAATAGTCTAGAGCTCACATATTAAAAATATGCGGTTACATGTTATTGGGTGAGTCGCAGGTGTCGCATGTTTAGGTTTGCAACTGCGGCTGAAAGGTGCAGCTGCATAACCAACACTTGTGTGGCCACATGGTGACACATGTCAATTTGTCATTATACACCTATAAAAATTTCAAACACAATTCTCCAATAAACAAAATTAATGCAGTAACTTATGATAAATATAATTTTTAGCCAGTACAATTATAAAGACCCCAATTCTTTTTTCGGATAAAGCCTTAGACCACCAATTTCTCACACCTAAAATGATCACCATTTAGGTGGCTTTCCACCTAATTATCTACGTCACCTTTTCACTCACCAAATAATTCCACTCATTTTTCCACTAATTTCAAGTTTTAAAAATCACAAAGTGACCATAAATTTTAGTATAATTTTATAATTAAGTTTTAAAGTTTAGTATAATTTTGTAAAATTGGGAACTAGAAAAGTAGCCACTGGCTGAATATTGGGCACAAGAAGCCACTACCTTCAACTTGTCCATCAACCATATCTGGGAAGGGATTAAAAGAAAAGAGAGATTAAAGAAAATAGAGGAGTTGGTTGAGAGTAAAGTAAGCAAGGGGTTACAGAAGTGTGGAAATAGAATATTGAGTGCCAGAGTGATATGAGCACCAAAAAATGAGAAAAGGTTGGGAAACATACCTGCAAAAGTAATGGACTTCCTGCAAAGTGGAAGGTTTCTTATTGATGACATGTATCTAAGCTCATCAAAGTCTTGGCTAGTGCCAAGCCAATACAGCTCTAACCTTCCCAAATGCATTGAGTTATATCAACCAATTTGATGCTAGCGTGGAGCCCACTAGTAACAAGTAAGAAATGTGCCAGAAGACATAGGCAAAGAGCATGCTGTCGATACCCATGCCAAAGAGGATCATTTCTATCTTCAACTTTTGAAAATCGGCGAATCAAGGCAAAAACATCTACTTTGCCATCATAAGCTAGAGACCGAGCTTCATTTAACGTAAGACCACACATTTGAGCAAGGCCCTGTGCATAGTCAAAATTTGATCGGGGCATAATTTCCTTATCTCGAGAAAGCTCCATAGCGCCTGGAACTCTTCAATAGTCGGGCATAACTCTTGAGTCCCAAAGCAGAACACATGAGTGATCAGATTCCAACAACAAACAGCTGCACAGAGAAACGAAAGCTGAAGTGGGATACGATTTAAGGAGAAAAGAGCATTTAGGCCAAATTTGACAAAATTCACTTTATCCGTGCCATCTACGGTGACCATCCAATCCTTGAGCCTAATGAGGGAGTTCTCTATTTTCAAGAGCAAAATATCTAGCTTCTGATTTCTGTGATATAACAACATTGGAGGATCACCCTTTATAAAAGATAGTGGGCTTGGAAGTGCATGACAGCTGTTTTCAACGTCTCATCCTTTTTTTGGCCGACCAGCCAATTTGTCAGCTGGTCGACCAAATGTTCACCAACCCAACCAATTTTTCAGCTGGCCGACTGACTCTCCTTTATTCTTTCTCCATCAGTTTGGTTGGTTATCAAAAAAATTAGCCAGCAGGCAAATTAATTGGCCGCCTGACCAATTAATTAGCCGACTAGCCAATTAATTGGTCGATCAGCCAAATGGTTATCTGTTTAGAATTGAAAACTGTAGCAAAAGGGAAAGCTTAACGGTTTGTTTGTTAAGCTCTTGTTTTGAGTCATTTCTTTTCCAACAAGTGTAATCTGACATGTTTAAGCTATTTATGCTTTGTTTGTCTTTTGTCGGGTTGTATTTTAAATTTTGGACAGTTGAAAGCTTAATAACCAATTTAGAACTTATTGAAAATTGATCATTCTTGGATTCACAAACAAAATGTTTTCATGTTCAAGCGTTATGCCATTCATGCCACGATGTTTAGAGTGAAAATTTCTTTTATTCAATTGAAGGTCTAACTTTTCGATTACAGCTTTCAAAACAAGAAATTCTCAAAAGGAACAAAAGGATTCATCTGAAGCTAATACATTTATGCTCGATTCTTTAGCAAAAACCAAAAAAATACAGGAAAATAGAAAAGGAAAAATATTCAAAAATAAAAAAACAGATGGGGGGATTTTTCTCAGATTCCGGCAGTAACTCGGCGGCGACTGTTACAAGCTGAGCTCGCTTGTAGATAGCTTCATTACTCAACTCTCCCATCGATCACTTCGTTTTCAGTTTCATTCCGAGGAACTCTTTGAAGGCCCTGTCTCGGGATTTGCAGGGCCTCTGAAGGCAATGATCTCTCGTTCGTCATCAAATGAAGAACACCAAGGCATCACAAATCTTTTCTTTTTTGTTACTGGCATTTTAACTCCTTATTCTGCCTCTTCAATTGACTGAACTCTCGCCGAGCGTCTTGATACATATGCTGGAAAAATGAGAGTTGCGCAGTCAACCACCGCACCTCATTCGCTTTAGCTACCAGCACGACAAATTAGATACCGCGATCACAATATTCACACACGATTTTAGCGTGTAAGAGTTGGTGTCGATGTCAGACTGTGCTGCCATTAGTTTTTTGACTGACATTGTGGGAAAATTGAAAACAGGGGCATGAGTACTCTGAAGAACATGAGTACTCAGAGGAGGCTCAGAGGAGCCAGTGTTTGATACCTCTATCAGAGTGGCATTAAGGTCAGGAAAAGGAGAAAGGGTACTGTAGAAAGAAGCCATGTTAGAGGAGAGTAATGCCAAAGAGAAAGGTTGCAGAGTAATGCCAAAGAGAGATTCATTTCGCAGCTTTCTGCTCCGTTCCTCTCGCATGCCTCAGACTAAGAAGAAAATGAAGGAGAAAAAGAAAACAAAAGGGGGAAGGCAAGGTGATCGCTGAAGGATTTGGGTCGATCCAACTGTGGTGTCGGGCGCTGCACTTGTTGAAGTTGCGCGCCAGACATGACGCTCGAAGAAGAAGACGACGAAGGAGAAAGAAAGAAATAGAGGGAGAGAGAGAAAGAGAGAGATACGAACAAGGAAGAGGAGTGTATATATGTATATAGTTTGTACATGTATATGTATAAATGTATGTGTTCGTATATATACGTATATACATGCATCTGCATATGTATATATTTTGTCTATATTTGTATATGTATGTACTACGTATTTTGTATATAGGTCATATGAATATAATGTGTATATAAAAGGTATAAAAATGAAAGAAGAAAAAAATATACAAATATATATATATACAAAATAATTTCAAAAAGAAGAAAAGAAAATGAAAAATAATTTTGTGCATCCATCAAACTTTTTTGGTGCATCCATCAAGCCATCTTTGTGAATTGATCGCACGATCAAATCTTTCATGTGCATCGATCTCACAATCAGACCGGTCATGTGCATCAATCTTACGATCACGTCATTCATGTGCATCGATTTTACGATCACACCATTCTCGTGCATTTATCGCACTCCATGTTACATTTATCGCATCACTCTTTATCTTATACATTTCCTCCTCTCATGTGAGACGTGTTTGGATTTCGATTTCACATTTCCTCCTCTCGTGTGAGACGCGTTTGGATTTCGATTTCACATTTCCTCCTCTCGCGTGAGACGCATTTGGATCTCAAGTTTACTCGATTAAAACCTTCTCCCTCTTCGTATGAAATACGGTTAGGTACACCTGTTGGTTACACCGCCTTTCCTCCTTTCACATGAAACGCATTAGGATCTCAAGTTTACTTGGTTAAAACCTTTCCCCTCTCCGTATGAAATATAGTTAGGTACACATGTTGCTTACACCACCTTTCCTCATTTCACGCGAAGTGCGTTAGGATCTCAAGTTTACTCAGTTAAAACCTTCTCCCTCTCCATATGAAATGCGGTTAGGTATGCCTGTTCGTAACACCAACTTTCCTCCTGTCGCGTGAAACGCATTAGGATCTCAAGTTTACTCGATCAAAACCTTCCTTCTCTACATATGAAATACGATTAGGCATGCTTGTTGGTTACACCACCTTTCCTCATTTCACATGAAATGCACTAGGATTTCAAGTTCACTCGGTTAAAACCTTCCCCCTCTCCGTAAAAAATACGATTACGTATGCCAGTTGGTTGCATCATCTTTCCTTCTTTCGCATGAAACATGCTAAGATTTCAAGTTCACTAAGTTAAAACCTTTCCTCTCTCCGTATGAAATACAGTTAGCTATGCATATTGGTTACACCATCTTTCCTCCTTTTATGTGAAATGTGCTAAGATTTCAAGTTCACTCGGTTAAAACCTCCTCCCTCTCTGTATTAAATAAGGTTAGGTACGCCTGTTGGTTATACCACCTTTCCTCATTTCGCATGAAATGCACTAGGATTTCAAGTTTACTCAATGAAAACCTTCCCCCTCTCCGTATGAAATATAGATAGGTATATCTGTTGGTTACATCATTTTTCCTCATTTCACGTAAAATGTTTTTGGAGTTGATGTTTTCTTGCTCCTTTCTGTGTGAGACATGGTTGGACTTGTTTTGATTAAGCTTAAGGCTTGTTTCATATGCTGTCATCTTGCTATATTTATCATTATTGCATTGCATTGCATTACTCATGAATATTCAAACAAAATCGGCTTCGCGAAGTCTAACTTTCAATTGCCTTAGCATGTCATTCGTATTTTGTCCCTGAACTACACTAGTTTGATTCCCTGCAAAAGGATACGTAGGTAACCCTTGGGTTTAACCAAGTGCATTTGTATCTTGTTTGTTTGCCCAAGTCTTACAGCCTTGTCAAAAGAGTCATCTTCAAGCTTTGACATTCACCCACGTCATTAAATGACTTCGAGTTTTGTCAAAGAGAGGCAACTGTAAACACCTTATTTTGACTGGCCCTAAGACATAGGTGCATTGTTTTGCTTACCCGATGATGAAAACAAGAATGTGTTTCTCACAACATCCTCAGTAAGAAAGATGGAATATGTGTTTCATTCCTAACCCTAAGCCTGTTTTAGCCAAGTGTTTCAAACCGTTTAAAACTCTCTTTCAAAACTTTTTCTTCGCATTTTGTTCTGAGCATTTCCGTAATGTTTCGAGAGTCATTTTTAAACTTCAAGATGAAATGCTTTCTGAAGAAATTGAGCAAAAAACAGTATGAAAATATGAGGAAACGATGATAATTTTGTTGGAAAATCTTATTTTGTGCAAAATAGTCAGGCCAAGGCCAATATTTTGGCTAGCTAGCCAACTTTTTGGTTGGCCAGCCAATTACGTTTCTCGTTATCTAATTTGTCGAGCAATGGGGCAGTTTCGATAGAATTCTTGTTGATTGCGTGTGGGACATACCACCTTAGATATTTTTGATATATTTAGGCATGAATTATGTATCCACTCACCCTCCACTATCAAAGAACTTGCCTCTTCAAAAAATGAGATGAATCACATGTCATATTTTAGAAGCCGAATCGCTAATCGCATATCATGAATGAATGAATTGCATTAGGATTTCTTATATAAGATCATGCATATTTTTCTAGCTTTGTTTTTATAGTTGTTCGTGGGTTGTTTTTCTTACTATGTTTAGCGTCCTATCATATGGTTATTTGCTTATTTGATATATCTCTATGAATGCTTATGGATGGAAGTTGTGTTGTTCAATTTAGAATAAAATAGATTTTCATGTTGTGAACTCAATTTCTGTTGAGTTGTTCAAAATTCTTTCAAAAGTACATGAAATTGAATTGTTCCAAAATAAATGAATTAATCTATACTTGTTTGCTATACATAGTAAATGTTAGGATGTATTAAATAAATCAAAATATGAACATATAAAGTAAATAAAATTTATATCATGGCTTAGTAGAGGCCGATCTTTGATCGAGTGAGCAAGGGTGCTCAATTAATAACCTTCCCATCTCATAGCTAAGGTTCCGAACCGAGACATCTTTAGTTATGACGAACAGTGACTTTGGCATGAGTCACGGGTTTCCTAGTTTTTTTCAAAAGATTATGTAGCGACTCTAAGATCTAGTGATGCAGTCCATATTTGGCAAAACCTTTTCAATAAAATGAATTTTCTATAAAATTTTCCAGATTTGGACTCTCATCTATATTTCACATTGCACCCGTGAGACTAGATCAAAGAGATCGAGGGTCCGAACTGTTTAACGTGCACAAGTATCCCTTGGGCGATGTTACAGGGACCAGAAGAAGTAGGATTGGACAACACAAAAGGAAGCTTGTGGCTTTTAGAAACACAACAACGAGTGCACAGAGAAGAACACTCTTTATTAGAAAAAGACAAACTACAAATTTTGGATGGTGAAGAACTTCTTTAGATTAATGACCTAACATCTGGTGCCATCTGTCAGTAGTAGGATAGAAACTGGGAAAAGCTTTAGGAGAAGTAGACTGAGAGGGAAATCGATAAAGGCCATTGAGATGTTGACTCTTACATAGAACTTGATGGTTGTGTTTGTTTTGAACAACAAAAAACTTTTCATCAAAAGTAACTATACAATTATTGGTAAAAATAAGCTGATGAACATAAAGCAAGTTGGAAGCAATTTGTGGAACATAATAGACTTTGTTTAGTTTAAAAGCACAAGAAGGAGCAATACGTTTACCTAGAAGTTTAGTGTTGTAGCTCGACTTTTCCACACCCCTTTTCGGAGAGCTCGAATGAAGCCCTACAGTTCGGACTCCCGTGGTTCTAAATCTAATCTCACAGTGCAATGTGAAATTGATAATCACCAAAGAGTCCAATTCGGCAAACCATTTTGAAAAATCGATTTTAAATCAAATAATACCAAAATTGGACTGCTTTGCTAGATTACAGAGTCGCCACCTAAATATTTTGTTTTTGGGAAAATTTAGGAAACCCTGACTCGTGCCAAAGGCCACGTGTCCGTCATCACCAAAGTTGCCTCGGCTCGGGAACTTGGGTACGAGGAGGGAAGGTCATGAATTGAGCACCCTCACTTGCCCGATCAAAGATCGGCCTGTACAAATCATGATATGTTCTTTTATAAACATTATTGCCTTGTTTGGTTTGTATTTGAGAAACATGTTTTGAGATAAAAAATAAAAAAATTTGTTTGGTTTGGTTTTTTTTTAAAAGATGTTTTGAAAAATTATTTTGAGAGAAAGTTTTGGAAAAAGTGATTGATTTGATGTGTATGAGAGAGATATTTGTTTGGAAAATTTGTAAACCAAACAAGTTTTGGAAAAAAAATTTGGGAAAATTTGTTTGGTTTGATTACTTTTGAAAACTTATTTGTAGAGAATTTTTCTCAAATTTTTTTGAGAAACACAAACCAAACAAGGCCTATTTGTTCTTGTTTTAATTATTAAACTAGCTTTACTATGTGACGCACACAAGCAAGTATAAACTAGTCGCAAAACTTGGAACAATTCAACTCATGTTTGTTTTGTGAAAATGGATTGAATTTGCCACCCTCAAGTGGGCTTAAAGATGCGGATTTGCCACCTCAAGTGGGCTTAAAACATTATTTTGTCACTTTGCAAAGTGGGCTTAAAACATACATTTGTTGAATCGTTCCAATTCAAACAACAAGCCTTTATCCACAGGCATTCATTCATTTATAGCAATTAAGCACATAGCCTCATGGCAAGCATGCGAATCATGGCAATATGGCAATCACACTCATGCAAGTATGCTAAAACGTAAAGGCTTACCGAGTACTCCAAGCCAAAACAGAAACTAGTTAGAAAGATGCATGATCCTAACTATGTAAGATGCCTAATGCAACACATGCAATATGAAATTAATAGGCTCGGCTACTAATATGACATATGATACAATTTGATAACATGCTTTAAAACACGTATTCAAATAAATATTGAATTGACAATGCAGTTTGAATGATGCACCGAGTCTCGGTGCATGCAAGACAAATGAATGGATGCAAACATGCGAGCATAAGATATGCTAATTGAAAATGTCCCTAATCTAACCATCGAAAGTGATTAAATAAAAGGGAGAAAGAGGCGGGGTTGCAAGACATACACACACGCACGCACATTTATTACAACATTATGCCCTTACGAAGGAGGGTCCGAATGAATAAGAGATAAGCTAATCTAAGCTAAGTTAGGCTAACTAATCTAATTAAACTAATTATACTAATTATTACAAATCAAATGAATAACTAGCAAACTAATTACTAACTATTACAACACTTTAACTAATTAGCAACTAATTAATTAAAACAAATGCACACTAACTAAACATGCAAGGCATTTAAACTATGCCGCTACTGCTCTGCTTTGGGACGTGAAAGATGCATGCGTTTGGTTCTCGCCCCGAAAAGCCACCGCTTTGCTCTTGGGAGGCTCTATTTGCAGGGTTGACCATACTCCAGAATCTTTCTGCTCCACCTTACAAAATCTCTGCTGAGGATTGCATCAGTGGCCTGCCGACCATGGATGGTTGCTACCGGCCATTTGCCGGCCAAAGGGTTGTACTGCCGGCCAGAAATGAAGCCTTGTCAGCCATGGGTAGGGCACTGCCAACCACTGGTGAGGTAGTGCCGGCCACTGATGCTCTATGTCACCACACTGCAACAGAGCACAAACAGAGCAAAATGAAGATTTTTCCAGAGGTTTGTTTGTACTGTGCCCCTCCTTATCATCTTAAAACCTCAAAGGAGTGACACACTTGGATCCAAAACCACCAACCAAGCATTTTCAATGCATGATGGCCAAGGAACCAATGAGTACAATTTCATTGTATGCAAAAACAAGACTTAAGACCATCACCCTATCATGTGTGATCAAAGGCAATGGAGACAAAAAGGATTCGCTCATTTCATCCCTTTGAGTATGAAATGCTCCAATCTTCCTTATGTTCAATATAACGTCCGATTGAACACATGCAATGCAACACAAAATGCTTAACTTGCTCAAGTTTTACTCATTCATTTTGTTTACTCATTTTAGATTACCGATTTATTCTTTAATCGATTAAGTCCAAAAGTGAGTGTTCTTTAATGAAAAAATGGTTAAAGCCACAAGATGTTTTGGGCATGAAAAAGGCATTACACTGTTGGTAATGAACCCCCTAAGGGATTAAACCATTAGGTGCAACACCTCAATTTCATACTTTGGAAAACAAGTGGTTTAAAACTACTTTCAAAGAAAACCAAGAGTGAAGAATGGAGGGAGGTTGCAGAGGTTAAAAATGCTGAAATGGAGTGCAAAACAACACTAAAACATGCTTTCAACTCAAAACAATTATGCTCAAAGCTTTAAAACACTAAGCTAGTGGAGGAATTAACCCTACAACTATGTAATACAAGCCTCAAATGAATTAACCAGCCCAAAATAGAGCCAAAACAGGTCAAAACAATGGCAAAAACATGCTAGACAAAAGCTAAGTTAGGCTAGAAAAACATGCTAACACACAAAGCTATCTAGTCATGCAAACAAGACACAAGGAGGGGAGGCTAACCCCTTCAATTTTGGACTTCAAAATAAGGTTTTTACTACTGAAATAACTCTGATTTTCAGTGGTTAAAAGGCTCAAAAGGTTTGATTTAAAGGTGATGAAATATTGCACAAAAAGCTTCACAAGCTAAGAAACAAAAAGGGGGAACAACCCCCTAACTCACAAAGACTCAAACTACCATTTTTGTGCCTCAAAAATAGAGTTTTTTATACTTCAAAAACAGCCTTAAAACAATTGAAAAAGATGGCAAAACAAGTATGGAAATTAAGCTAATAAAAAGAAATTTCTACCTCTTGAAAGGAAGACACAAATTAAGCAACAACCCAAGCTCAAACCTTCTTCTAGAGCAGAGCTCAAACAAAACCCCAAGAGACCTCATCTCCAAGGTGGTCAAATTTGATCAAGGGTCTATGTGCAAAAGCTAAGAGAAATTAGGCTATAAGGCACAAAATATCAAGAGAGAGAGAGAATTCTAGAGAGAGAATTTTTGTCTTCAAAATTTTCTAACCTTTGCACATGCAAGAGAGGGGTTCTATATATAGAAAATACAAAATCCCCTCACAAACATCCAGCCATACATGTGTTGGAAGAATCTTGAATCTGTGCAAACAGCTAGCACAAAATATCTGCTGGATACATTGATGGCCGGCAAGTCTTCATTGATGGCTGGCAGGGCACATCAATGGCCGGCAGCCTTCAAGGATAGTCGGCAGACCATGAATAACATCATGCTGAAAAGACCTAGACATGGTCCAAAGATGAGACAAAATGGATGCAGGGTTTGGAAAACTCAAACCTGTGGTGCTCCGCCGCGGACTTCGAGCGCTCATGGAGCAATCAGACTCATTATCGGATGTACCTGCAAAAACATCCAAGTCTTAAAGGGGCCGTAAAAAATGGGGTGTCTACAGTTGCCTCTCTTTGATAGAACTCGGAGTCATGAAATGACATGAGTGAATGTCAAAGACCAGAGACAACCCATTTTTTCAAGGTCGCAAGACTTAGACAAACAATCAAGACAATAATAAATAGTTGTGCCCGCAGGCTGCCAACATATAGTTCTGGGGCAAGATGCAAATGATATGCACGATGCAATAACATAACTTATGATCATGCAATGAGGCTGTAATGAAACATTTAAATGCAAATGCAAATGTTATGCAAAGAAAATGCCACATTTTAAACAAACCAACAAGGTACAGTAATCTCATATATGAAAAGAAGTAAGTAAATAAACACGCCATGCGTGGGAATCACAAGCCGAACCACATTTCATGTAGAAAGGATGTAAGAAAATTATGCAAGCTTGACCACGCAACGCGTAAGGAAAGGCTAAGAGCGACTGTCGGGTGCACCCGAGGTTTCAAACAAGATCCTAATGCGTTGCACGCAGAAGAAGATAAGGGATAGTGTGAAAACCGGAACACACCCAAATGTTTCTAAACCGAAGCAATCTAACGTGCCACACGCGAGAGGAGAAAAGGTAGTGAGAACACTGGGACGCACCCATATGTCTCTAATCAAAGCGATCTAATGCGTCACACGCGAGAGGAGAAAAGGTAGTGAGAACACCGGGATGCACCCAAATGTCTCTGACTGAAAGCGTCCTAACATGTCGCATGCAAGAGGAGAAAAGGTGGGACTCGCTCAAATGTCTCTAAACCAAAAGCGTTCTAACGCGTCGCACGCGAGAGGAGAAAAGGCAATGAGAACACCGGGACGCACCCAAATGTCTCTAAACCAAAGCGTCCTAACACGCCGCATGCGAGAGGAGAAAGGAGTGAGAACACCGGGATGCACCCAAATGTCTCTAAACCAAAAGCGTCCTAACGCGTCGCAAGCAAGAGGAGAAAAGGAGTGATGAGAACACCGGGACTCACCTAAATGTCTCTAAACCAAAAGCGTCCTAACGTGTCGCACGCGAGAGAAGAAAAGGCAACGAGAACACCGGGACGCACCCAAGTGTCTCTAACCCGAAAGGAGTGGTGTAAACACTGGGACACACCCGAATGCTTTTAACCAAATCCAGGTGTTCAAAGGACAGGAATGATCTCACCTAGAATTCCTCTGAACAAATTGTACATACAATATCGTGCATGTAAACAAAGACACTTAACAAGTGTGTTATAGTAAGAATGCATGTTCTATGCACAACAAACAACTGAAAAACATGTTCAATGTAATAACAAAATGCATATTCCATGCAAATGTGGCAAATGCATGTTCTATGCATAATTGAAAAATGCACATTCTACGCATGATTTGAAAAATGCATGTTCTATGCAATAACGAAAGCATAATCGTTAACCCAATTTCAAGAACAACATCTAATTTACCACTCAGAAAAGTTGCAATATGTTAAAAAGGATACACCTTGTTTATGTTGATGAGTGACGAGCATCATGCACTGGAAACGTAATTCTGAGCTTCCGTAAAGACATTCTGAATCAAACACTGAGTAGTCCCTGTACTTTGTGGAATCCAAGGATACAAAACAGAACCAGGGATACAAGGGAGACTCTTGGACACCTGCTGGCCACAATAGGTAGCCGCCGGCCACCCTCTGGCCACTGGTGTGCCCTGCCGGCCACCAGTGTGCCTTGCTGGCCATTGATAGTACCCTGCTGGCCATCGATGGCAGTTTTAGGCAAAATCGAATTATCAACTTCGGGTCTTTAAGTTCACAACTCCAAACTTCATTTCCTCACAAGCCCTTGCTCGAAAATCACCTCCCTCTCTCTCTTTAGGTCTTTATTCTCTCTAGATCCGCGCTTTCTATGCGTTTTCCAACACTCCACACAAACTTGATTCGCTAAAATCTGTTTATATTATTCACTTTGAACCAATTGGAATTTGATTTCACCACTTTTTTCCTCATTTTCACCATTCCAGGTTCATTCCCCTCGAGTTTCTCTCAAGTTTTGTGCATTTTTCCCGGCTTTGACTTTTTCTTCAATTTTCTCACTCTTAGGGTTGACTTTTTCAAAGTTTTTCCCCCTTTTCTTCACTTTTCTTCATTTTTCACCCATCTCGCACCTATTTTCAGATGGCAAATGATGTTCCTCATGACGGGGCTCCTCCCGAGCTTCCTCCTGTAGACTTTGAGGTGGACTTCGAGGCCGGGCCAGAGCCATTACCATTGAGTATACGCCCTATTGATCCAGCGAGGTACCATCCTCAGACACACATAGTGCCCACTACAGGAGGCATTAGATCCTTTACTGACTTTGCTGAGGACGCCCCAGATGAGCTCCTATTGAGGGAGCCAGCATCTTATTTATCGGCCATTGTCGTTGAGGTACAAAAACTGTTTTTATGCATTAATGACCTTAATTGCTCGCATTTCGTGTACTGCTTTGATCTGATTGCATCTCATGCACTGCCATGATCTGATTGTATCTCATACATTGCCTTGAACTGATTGCATCTCATGCATTGCCTTAATCTGATTGCATCTCATGCATTGCCTTAATCTGATTGCATCTCATGCATTGTCGCAGGACGGGTCTCGCACCTTCAGGGGCTATGGTACGATGACCGCTTGAGATTGGTATGGCGAGCTCCCAGCTGGAGTTCGCGACATCGTTGATGAGACAAGCTTCGATCTCTTCTGCTCTAGCTTGACTCAGGTTACAGCGAGCTGTCCTCTCTTAGGGGCTCTGGTGGAGAAGTAGTGGGACAGCACCAACTCCTTCTATTTTTCCACCACGGGGGACATGACAATGACCCCTTATGACTTTGCCATGATCACCGGCTTAGGCGTAGGAGGTGATCCGATCCCTCTCGACCTTGATATGGGAGAGTGGGAGGTGGCGTGGATCGAGCTACTTGGGGTACATCCACCGACATTCCGAGTAGGCATGGTTCGCTACAGCTGGTTTGAGGAGCAATTCAGAGGGACTGAGCCCGAGACGGTCGAGGAGATAGAGCAGTATGCCAGAGACTTCCTCATGTTCCTCTTTGGTACCACCTTGTTTTCGAACAGGTGGAACACCGTGGGCTTGTATTTGCTGAGCGCCTTGGTAGTTCTCCATCGAGTTCAGTTCTATGATTGGGGCCGAGCCGGCCTCACCACATTGTACAGATATATGAGCTCGACTTCCTGCAGGAGTGGGCACTTGATTGGAGGCTACTGGTGAGTTTGGAAGGTACACAGCTTAGTTCTCCTTTTACGCTTTATATTTTCTGCTCAGCATTTCTTTCTTTACACCTATTCAACACATGTACTTTCTGCTCAGGACCCGGGAAACCTTCACATTTTTCCGCTAGTATTTTGACATGGTCACGGTGCACGAGGTAACCCAAAACAAAGTCATCTTATTTTTCAATCATTTTAATCCTCACATTAATGATTGACAGCGACTAATAATCTATTCATTTTCTATTTCAGATCACATGGCAGCCCTGGGCCATGATACCGCCAGGGCTTCGAGCCCAATATGATATAGCTCGAGTCATCACCCGCCATCACATTTTTCTCGAGGGCCCGATTTGCCGCGCCTGGTTCTTAGGTGAGCATTTCACGTGTCAGACTTTGGGCCTGCCTGCCCCATTTATACCGATGGCACCTTCAGTGTCCATGAGAGTAACACAGTATGTCTTCTGACGAGGAAATCCAGTTCGTGGTAGGGCTGGAGGTAGAGTATTTCCGTATAGAGGGCAATTATATGGCCTTTATCCAGACACACCTGATGCCCCCTCTAACCGGTGTTCGTGGGGGTGAGGGAGTGAGAGCTCCTACCGTGAGGGTGGGAAACAGAGCAAGTCAAGCGAGCAGAGCCCGTGGCAGAGGGGCTTCCCAGGCAAAGCAAAGGGCTGGTTGGCCAGAGCTTCCCACTACACTTACTTACTGAAGGCACACAGGGGAGGCCTACCAGATCCCTATCGAGCTTGCACCAGCTGGGCACGAGCTTGTCGGGGTTCAAGGCCCGACTCCGGTATGTACCACACCTTAGCACTTTGCACTTCAAATTCATTTCAATTATGCTTATAGAACACTAATGACCTTAATGCACTTACAGGCATCTATAGAGTACACCGGGCAGGCTCTCGAGCTAGCAGCTTCCCTGATGGGGATGGTGCAGAGGAGAATGAGCCTGCTCAGTCTCTACGGTATTCAGGTAATTTTTTTTTAGTTTACATTTCATGCCATCAAACTTTCTACTGATACACTAGCATTTGAACTGTAATATGTTCCACATTGCACCAACCTAATACACTGCACCCAAACACTACATCTAACCAACATTGAGAGAGTCAAGTTCCTACACGAGGCCGGGGCCGAGATAAGAACGCCCAAGCTAAGAGTGGCCTTTTAGAGCCTATTCTAAGCGAGGATGACACGGAGACTAGCGAGGCCGAGGAGGCAGCGAGTTAGCATGCTGATTCGTCTGAGAGTGGAGACGACAACGCCGGTTCAGATTCTGCTAGTAGTGACATTGATGCGGGGGAGGGCTTCGAGACAGATGGCGGCGACGACTCCGGTTCCGGTTCTGATTCAACATCAAGTTCAAACAGTGGCGCCAATAGAGACAGTGCCACAGAGTCCGCCCTGCCGAGGAAGAGGACAAAAAGGGCCTCTCGAGCCTGAGATTGCTGGCACTGATTTATATGTTTTTACTTAGTTCCTTTTTTCTAGTAGTGTTAGCACATTGTAAAGTCGCAGATAGGTTTTATTTTGCTTTAAAAAAAAAACTTGTACTCCACTTTTGTAAAAACTACCATGATCGGAATGAAAACATCTTTTTAATGAAAAAGTGTTGTATTTTATTGCATTCTAGGCACCCCACAAACACTACAACGCATAAAAATGAGATTGAACTTGATTGAAAACTGCACATTGTATTGGCATTCTCTTAATCAGGTAATGAGCCGACCAACACAAAACAAACAGAATAAAACAATTCGATGAACAACTAATAATAACAACTCGATAAACAACACAAGAACTCGACAAACTAATCAATACAAATACAACTTGATAAGCAAAACAAAGCGAATTCAACCCAACAAACTTGCTCAAGCCAAAAATAGACTCAAAAGAAGACCTTGGGACACACAAATAACAGAATAAAATTACTGAACACAATTGACTCTTCACAAAGGAGGACAGTAGACATAAAAGGAAGGCTACCGGCTATGAGGAGTGGCCTACCGGCTATCCATTCCTCTGCCGGCCATAAATGAGCCTCTGTTGGCCATCAATGTGCAGAACCTCCAAAATATTGACACCTGGCCTCCATTCACTGCCTTATCTTCTACAAAAGCTCCAGCCTCATGATTTCTTCATTTCAACTCTACTTTTGTCACAAATGGTGCCATTTTTCATCAAAAAACTCTCTGATTGGATTGAAACTTTAGATGGCTCAGAAAAGCTGAATTTTCAGAGTTTTGGCATAAATGCACTATTCCCGTTGAGTCGTTCTCCGCATTGTTTTCCGTTTCTACATGCCGCAGCTAGATGTTGGAACCTAGTTACACACATGTTTGGCTTTGGGGGACAAGAGATGTGCCCTACAATTGAAGAATTCCAAGTTTTGATGGAATCTCGGCGAAATGAGGAAATCTTGCCCCAGTCCTGTTTTGGTCACATCCAGGCTTTAGGAAGAATGTGTAGACTTAGTCTACACGATGCCCGATCTTTGGTTCATAATGGAGAACTAGATATCCCCAGTCTGATTCATCGATTTTCTGAAACAGCGACTGAGGCAATCTTCTTTGTCGGGGTTTTCGGCAACACGCCATGTGTTTGTGTATGCTAGCACATTTCAATCTTGCTCCTAGTTTTGGTGGATCCAATATTCGATTGGTTGAAGTGGCACGAGGCCTGGAAGAAGGAAAGAGTTGCATTGGCTTGGTATTGGCCGAGACTTTGATGGGTTTGGATGCCTTCCATCGGTGGAAGACGACCAAGTTCGCAGGAAGTTCACTACTTTTGCAGGTAATGTTTCCCACCCTATCTCATATGTGTTTCTCACATCACTTAGCACTCAGGCTTATAGACACCCCATTTTTTGCCACCCTTAAGACTTGGGTACCACTGATTGCTTACATGGTGATGAAAGTTGTGCAGCGCAAAGGTTTGATTTCTTCAACAAGAGGAGCTTCATGATTTCTTCAGTAAGAGGAGCTTCAAATCCTAACCTTACACCCCATTTTGGACCAAAACTATTTTAACTGAAATGATTTTTAGACCTTAAAACCCTCTCTTTCAAAATATTTTTGAAAAAGTTCCTATGATGTTCCAAAGCTCGCATTTCGTTAAATGTTGCGCTTTTCAGTAAACCAAGCAAGAACAAAGTGGAAATGAATGGAAGAGTGGTGAAATCTTTGAAAAATATTTCAAAACACCTTATTTAGGGGTTTAGAGTTGAATAAAATGGGAGAGGAGAGAAGAAAACTAGTTGAGGAGAAGTTCGGCATGAATCCGGGTAGAATCGAAACTGAGCAGTCTTCACTCAAAGAGGCATATATTTTTGTACACTTGGAATTTTGATGTGACGCTTCCACCATTGGAAATAAAACTTCAAGGGCTTCCATTTAGGCTCATGAATGACCTCCAAAGGAGTCTAGATGATGGAGATATGCCCATTTGAAGTTAGGCCCAAAAAGTAGATTTTTCTGGCCAACCAGAGATGGGGGTTGCTGGCCATGTGTCGGTCATGAATGGCCTTTTCCGGCCACCTGCCATCCAAGAGTGATCCCTACCAGCCAAGAATGGACATGTGCCGGCCATCAATGATCCGTTGCCGGCCCTTGATGCAAAAAGTCAAATTTCTGCAGATATTTGTGTTGCAGCTGTTCCAGCTGTCCATTTTGGGATATTTTCGACCTGAAGCCTCATTCTTCTATATATAGAGAGCCTTCTTTATGGTTTTCAAGGTTAGAACAATTTAGGAGTGAAATATTTTAAGAGCCTCTCTCTCTATAACTCTCCCTCTTTCTCTTTCTACATTTCTCTCTCTTTGACCTTTTGTGCTTAGAAGCTTGCATACACTTCTCCTTTGCCTATACATCCTTGAACAAAGTTGGTTATCTTTGAGCTGAGGTTCTAGGAGACCTTCTTTGAGCATTAAAAGGTGATTTTATCTTGATTTGGTGCCTCATTTGTGCCTAAAGTGTGCTTGGTTTCAAGAGGTATAACCTTCACCCTTTAAACTTGTTTTGCATAACTTGTTTTGATATCTTTTTGTACTATTTTTGGCCTGGTTTTCAACTACAAAAACCTTTGTTTTTGAGGCTTAAAAATGGTGGTTTGAGGTTATTTTGAGTTTGGGGGTGGTCCACCATTCTTGTCTCTTTGCTTGTTTAGCTTTTGTGTCATCTTTTTATCACTTTCAAACCAACTTTTTTGGGTCTTTTAACCACTGAAATTCAGAGGATTTTCAGTGGTAAAAACTTTGTTTTGAGGTCCAAAATTGGAGGGGTTAGCCTCCCTCCTTATGTCTAGGTTTCATTCCTAATTAGCTTCATATGTTAGCATGTTTTTGTAGCTTAATTTAGCTTATTTCTAGCATGTTTTTACCTCTGATTTGGGCTGCTTTAGCTCTGTTTTGGGCTGTTTATGTTGTATGAGTAGTCTTTTGCATGGTTGTAGTGTAATCCCATGTATTGGCTTGTTGTCTTAGCCAGTTTTGTCTTCATTCTAGCATGTCTTTCAACTGATTTTAGGCTATAAAAACTCTGTATTTTTGGGCTGAAGCTTGGGTCCAAAGGCCATTAAAGGTTGGGGGGTTGATAGCCCTTCTTTGCACTTTGTTTTGGAGGCCTTTGCCCTTGTGTTTCCCACCCTTGCATCATCTTTTTCAAATCTTTTAAACATTGTTTTTAGAGCTATTTCAGTAGCTAAAAACATGTTTTGAAGTCCAAAATTGAAGGAGTTAGCCTCCCCTCCTTATGTCTTGCTTACTAGTCTAGTATGCTTCATGTTTTAGCCTATTATTCTAGCTGTGTTAGCTTGATTTCAGAATGTTTTAAGCCATATTTTGACTTGTTTTACCTCTATTTGGGGCTGGTTAAAGCACTTGAGGCTTGCTTTGTATGCTTGTAGTGCAATTGTGTTTAATGGCCTAGTTTGTGCTATGTTTTAGCCTTTTATTGTAGCCTTTTTCAGCTTACTCCAAGGATGTCTAAGGACTCCTTTGAAACTGTTTTAGAACTGCTTTAAAGTGTTTGTTCCTTTGGGGCTTTGTATTGCATGCCTCTAGTGTAGTGCTCTTCACTAGTTTGGTGTCTTTGGCTTTTGAACATGTTGTGCATGAGTTGCTTGCATGTTTTAGTATCATTTTTCATGCCATTTCAGCACCAAAATATCTGCAACCTCCATCATTTCTTCACTTTTCTATTTTCTTTGAGGGTTGGTTAACTTTAAGGTTGTGTTGAAGCTTGAGATAGAGCTTGTGCTCAATGGTTTTAATCCTCTTTTGAGGGTTTCTACTAACCAGAGGCATGATCTCTCTCATGTCTTAAACCATCCTTTGGTTGACCCCTCTCTCATTAGAGAATACTCATCTTAGACTTAACCGGTTAAAGAATGGCTTGGTAATGCTAAAATGAGTAAACAAAATTGAATAAGTAAAACATGACCAAGATAAGCACGTTGTGTTTGCATTGCATGTCTTCAATCGGAGGTTATATTGAACACAAGGTAGATTGGTCCATTTCATACTCAAAGTGATGAAATGAGCCAATCTCCTTAGTCTCCATTACCTTTGATCATCCATGATAAGGTAGTGGTCTAGAGTCTTGTTTTTGTGCATTTATTGATAGCGCACAACTTGGATCTTTGGCCATCATGCATTGAAAATGCTTGATTGGTGGTTTTGGATCCAAGAGTGCCAATCCTTTGATGTTTTGAGATGATAAGGAAGGGCACAGTACAAACATGTCCTTGGAATACCCTCATTGTTTCCTCTGTTTGTGCTCTGTTGCAGTGTGGTGACTCAGCACACCAGTGGCCGGCAGTGGCTCACTGATGGCTGGCAGTGCTTCATTCCTGGCCGGCAAGGCACACTTTTGGGTGGCAGATGGCCGGCAGCAACCATTCATGGCCGACAGGCCAATGGTGTAATTCTCAGCATTGATTTTGTAAGGTGGAGCAGAAAGGTTCTGGAGTGTGGTCAACCCTGCAAACAGAGCCTCTCAAGAGCAAACCGGTGGGCTTTTCGGGGCGAATACCAAGTGCATGCATATTCAACTTCCTAAAGCAGAGCTGAGGCAGTGTAGTTTAACGTTTTACATGTTTAGTTAGCATGAATTTGTAATTTAATTAATTAGTTTGCTAATTGATTAAGTGTTGTAATAATTAAGTAGCTTAGCTTAGCTATTTCTTTATTTGGTTTGTAATAATTAGTCTAATTAGTTTATTTAGCTTAGCTTGGATTAGCTTAGCTTATTCATTCGGACTCTCCTTCGCGAGGTCATAATGTTGTAATAAGTGTGTGTGTGTGTGTACATGTCTTTCAACCCCGCGTCTTTCTCCCTTTTATTTAACCGCTTTCGATGGTTAGATTAAGAGCATATTTCAATTAGCATACCTTATGCTTGCATGTTTGCATTCATTCATTTGTCTTGCCTGCACCGAGGCTCCGCGCATCATTCAAACTGCATCGTATTTCAATAATTATTTGAATACGTGTTTCGAGGCATGCTATCAAAGTGTTGAAAATTCCATATTAGTAGCCGAGCCTATTAATTGCATTATTGCATGTGTTGAATTAGACATCTTGTATAGTTAGGATCATGCATTTTTCTAACTTTGTTTTCTTTCCTAGCTTGGAGTACTAGGTAAGTTTTACACTTTAGTATACTTGCATGAGTGTGATTGTTTCCATACTAGCATGCTTGCCATGAGGCTATGTGCTTAAATGTTAAACTGCATGAATGCCTGTGAATCAAGGCTTTGTTGCTTGAATTGGAACAATTCGATGAATGAGAGTTTTAAGCCTACTTTGCGAAGTGGCAAATCATGTTTCAAGCCCATCATGTTTGATGGCAAATCCTTGTTTTAGCCCACTTGAGGGTGGCAATTTCAAACAATTTTCGAAAACAAACATGAGTTGTTTTGTTCCAATTCTTGCGATTTAGTCTGTACTTGCTTGTGTGTACCTCACTTAGTAAAGTAAGCTAATAAACCAGATAAGAACACATGAAGTTTATAAAACAACATATCATGGTTAGTAGAGGCCGATCTTTTGATCGGACGAGCGGGGGTACTCATTTTAGGACCTTCCCCTCTTGTACCTAAGTTCCCGAGCCGAGGCAACTTTGGCGATGACGGACACATGGTCTTCGGCATGAGTCATGGTTTCCTAAATTTTTCCAAAATAAAATATTTAGGTGGCGACTCTGTAATTTGGCAAAACAGTCCATTTTTGGCGCTTTTTGATTCAAAATCAATTTTTCAAAACAATTTGTCAGATTTGGACTCTTTGGTGTTTATTAGTCTCACATTGCACTTTGTGAGATTAGATTCAGAACCGTGACAGGAGTCCGAACTGTAGGATCAATTCAAGGCTCTCTGAAAGGGGGGTGCCGAAAAAGTCGAGCTACAGTTTCTAGCGACTCTACTGGGGGTTTAGAGAACTTGACTCGAACTCATGATATGTTGTTTTATTTACACTTATGCATTTCTTTGCATTGCATTTGTATTGGTGTACATAAGTCACAGTGTTTGCTATCTGTTATTCCTGAGCAGTTTGCCGGAGGCTTTCTTAGGAAAGCTTGCCAAAAGGCTTACCGGTTGCGGGCTCTGCCACGATGGGAACACAACCCTTGGATCTGGACTACCGCTTTACCGTTTGATCCTCCTTTCACTTCTCGGTGTTAGGTGCGAGAGGTATATTAGGTGGTCTTGCCGAGGTACCCTTTTTGACCAATCGACCTAGTTGCATATCAGAAATCATAGAGACTATTCCAAACTAGGACAGGTTGCTCACTCGAATGTGGGTTTGTTTGAAACTGTTTGTTTGCATAGCGAACCCCTAGTTCTTGACGAAATTAGGACAGGGAAATCCTACCCCCTCATAGGGGTTTTTTGGCTCTCACTTAACTGGTATGTGCTTTACAGTGAAACTGTATAGGGATGTGCACATCAGTTGCCAAGTTGGTGTCTGTTTTGGGGCAGAATTCAGCAAAGAGTACAGTCATTCAGCTATGCTCATATATGTTCTAGTGAAATCAAGCTGAGGTGCTGTCTGTTTTCTCTTTTGCTAGGTAGTTCTGGACCATAGTTTCAAAAGGCTTTAATATCCCCGGGTACGTTGGACTTGTGTTGATAGATTTTGTGGTGATTTAGTTCAGAGACAACCAGCGTTTCCTTCGCCGGTGGCAGGGCAAAGAAGGGCCAGATAGGGCTCATTGGTTCAACTGATCCAACAGTCACCAATTAACTCACCTTTGTTCAACTCAGCAGAACCTTGATGGCACAGAGTCCGGAAGAAGTTGTGGCCATGATAGCGGCATTAAACCAGGAAATCACCATGCAGGATGAGACCAATGCTGAAATGAAACGCCCATCTGGGGCACCTACAACATATCCAGTCTCGGGACCCCAGCTGAACTTTGACCCACTTCTACTAGCTGAAGATTCGCATGGTCTGGATCCCCGAAAAGGTTTGGCTCAAGCTCAAGTTTTCACACCTCTAGTGCAGCCTAATGAGAGGCTTTATTCCATTGATACTAATGAGCTCGATCCGACCTCGGTGAAAATTGCGAACCTTGAGAAGCAATTCAAAAAGGCACAGGGCCTTAACTCCATTCCCGACATTGAGAATGGGTATACCGAGGCTGTCGTAAGGCTCCCAGACAGATTCAGAATGCCACACATTGACCGTTTCGACGGGTTTGGAGATCCTATGGTACACATTCGGCTTTTCTTGGACGTCCTGAAACCGATGGGTCTAACTAAGCCGTAGAAACTCTCTCTGTATAGAAGAACCCTGTCGGGCATAGCAGCCACTTGGTATACCAAGTTGGAGGATAAAGTGAAGCAGAATTGGGAAGAATTGGCTGAGGCATTTATCGATCAGTATTATTACAATACCCAAGTTGAAATGACCACGCAAGAGCTTGAAGCAACCCACCAGAATCCTACAAAACCTTTTGTGAAATTTGTTGCAAGGTGGAGAGCAAAGGCAACACAGATAACAGATCGACCTTCTGAGAGGGACCAAGTGCGGATAGTGGTGCAGAACCTTGAGCCTACAAAAGTTTCTAGTTATTCCACTATTCACTTTCAAAAGTTTGCATGAATTGGGGGTTCAAATCGAGAGTGCGTTCAACAGAGGGATTATTCCCAGAACAAGTGAACCGGTAAGGAGGGTTTTTGCCGGGAGTACCCATGCTGGCAGTAACACTATTCCCAAACCCATTGAAATCAATACAGTCGCCACAACCAACCCTTTTTCCAAATCAAGCCTACAAACAGTTGGCCCAACCCGAGCTCAAGGCAAAACTTTTACCCCCTGTATATGAGCCTAACCAGCGCACTAAATGTTCTAATGGAAAGAGGGTATCTCAAACCCCTTGATCCTCAACCTCTGCCTGACCCACTCCCTGCCAGACATAACTCCACCAAATACTGCGTGTATCATCAGCAGAACGGTCATGGCACCGATCGTTGCTACCGCCTTCGTCATGAGCTCCAGAATCTCATCAACAACTAGACAATAGCTCCACCTCAAGACCCCAATGACCAAGTACCTCATCTACACCTCAATCTAATCCATATACTGCCATCCACCTACAATCCCAGCATATACATCACCCCGGTCCATCTACCCAAGCCTGAGGTGTTTATCCCAAAAAGCATGGACCTATGCATGATGGATGCACTTGAGCCCCAATCAAACTCGCGAACCCACTACTTCTGAGCTGATGAGAATGATTGAAGATCTTCAGAGAATTGTGGCAGATTTAGCCTTTGGGATATTGGCTCCATCATCGACCACATCACATGCTAGAAATTTCATGCCAAAAGGCTCCCCAATCTTGGGACGGGTTGCAATTGAAAATGGCCAACCTGAAGCCATCCCAAGTCTGGGCAATGACATGTCAACAATAACTGGGCATCGCTTTGATATAGTGACCCAAACCCTTAGCAAAGTGGAGGCAAATGGAAAAAACAAGGTAGGGGCAGGCATTGGTCCCTATGAACATCTTCAATGGGCTGTTGAGGCTTTGAAAGCCGAAGGACTGAACAAACAGCAAGTGCTCATAGTTGTTACAAAGATTGTGGATGGCACTTTTGCCTCTCGGGATGAGGGCATTTCAAATCAAGAGGCAAGCCATGAAAAGGGATGTCGTACCAGAAACACCCTTTTCAGCTCTAATCCTGCACTTGGAAGAGATCAGCAAACCTAGTCAACACCTGCCGACCCTTTCACCGGTACATCCAACATAACCTCATAAACCTCGAAGTACCAACCCCTAGGCCAGAGGGTCTTCAATCCCATCTGCATGACTTTTTCCAAAGCTCTTGAAATCCTCGTTGGACAAGGCCATCTCAAACCCCTAGAGCCTCGGCCTCTTCCGGATCCCTTTTCAGCTAAGCATAATCCGGCCAAGTACTGTGCTTTCCATCAACAAGCCGACCATGACACTGATGTTTGTTTTCGTCTTCGCCATGAAATACAAGATCTGATTAAAAACAAGGTCATCGTCGTAGCAGGTCCTACAAAGTCTATCAGTACTGGATCGTTGAACTTGGGAGATAATATGACTATGTGATCGGGGGATGAACCACCTGCTGATGGTGCTCATTTTTACTCCAGATGTGGTGGATGACATGCACTGTTTTTAGTAACTTGAAAATGTTGTTTATTGTACTTTTTGACTTGGGTATTGGGTCAGTCTTGTAGTGTTGTATTAAGTCAATCTTTTTATACTGAGTTAGTCGAGTCTGTCTTGTTGTATCGAGTCAGTCCTGTTGTGTTAGAGTTAGGTGATATCGGGGGTGTTACCTCTGGCATCACTTGCTTGTTTTGTGTTTTTGTTTTACACTCTTTCTTTTGAGTCTGTTTCTGCCATTTAGCCAGTTGTGCCAGAAAATTTGAGTGAAACGGCAGTGATTTTCACCTACTTTTATGTGCCTTTAAATCATTGTATTGACCTAAGTTTTTCAAAACTTTTCTAACACTGTGATAAAAACAAAGAGGAAGGAATTCCTCGGGATTTGCAAAAATTTGACCAATTGAGAGAAAGAGAGGCGTGCTAAGCCCTTAATGAATGAGATCATGTTTGTTAATGTGAGTACTGAGAAAGATCCTGGCTTGATCTAGAATGGTTTTGCATTGTCTTCAACGCGAGCGACTAGTCGCTTTCTTAAAAGATTTCAAAAAAATATTTTGTGTGGTTCTGCGAAGACATGCCTGGAATTGATCATGAGATTGTGCAGCATAGGATCACTCTCAGCCTCGAGACTCGGCCCCTTTTGCTTTCAAACCTTGGACTTTGATTCAGAATGTTCAACGATCAATCACAATATAAGGCTTGTATGGCCGAATCGGAAGCAACCCTTGAACTAGGGGGAAAAAGGTCAGATGTGTTCAAAGATTCAAAAATGGGTCATTCCGCAAACCAATGAAGACCGGAAAGAAAGCCAAATCCCAGAATCTGAGAGAAGATAAATTTATTGCTAAAAGGACGATCGAGTTCCTATCCACAACACTAGGGGCAATTCAGACCCAGTTGGATGGACTCCTACATCATCAACGAACAGCAGTCATTCTCCTAGATTCAGATGGCTTCGAGATCTCAAAAGCGATCAACATGGACAAGTAAAACTTTTCTATCCTTGAGAGGCTCGCTGGGCTGAAAACTCGGAAGGGTAACCCATGCAAAAGTTAGAGCAAGAAAAAGAGAAAAAGAAAAGAACATAAATGAAAAAAACAAAAAGAAAAAGAAAAAGAACAAAAATGAAAAGAATGGAAATGAAAGAAAAAAAAAATGAATGAAGAAAAAAGAAAAGAAGAAAAGAAATGAAAAGAAAAGAAAAACAAAGCTTGCAAGGTTGAAAACCCGAAAGGGTGGCTTTGGCAAAAGTTAGAGCGTAAAAGGAGAGTGTCAACACCTGAGTGAATCTCAACCCGGAACTACGTACGGCCTGATCCCCATCTTTGGGATATGTAGGCAACTCCATCTTGAAGTTCGGCCCTAATCATTTTCAGCCTGCTTGGCTCATCCATGTTGATTGGTTTATCCTTGTTCAACTTGGCTATCTTGTCCATGTGCAAATTGGCTTGTCTTCGTTCAAAATTAGTTATTCTATTCCGTTGGCAGATTCAGCCGCGAGGCAATTCAAGTTCAGATCTGAGGGTTGTGCATCTTAAGAGTAAATTCCACGTTGTTTGAGCAGTGTCCATTTACAAAAACTATTTTGAGGATTTTTAATGAAGCTGACTAATTTTCTCGAAAATTATTTTTCCAGAAAATTATTTTTCCAAAACTGGACCTTGTCTTGGATCCAAAAAAGGAAAAATTTCAGTGCGCACAACCTAACTTGCATGATTTCAAATCAGAAAATTGAACAAGTATGTTAATCTAACTCTCATGTTGGTCCAAATTGTTTTAGTAAAAAGCCAAAATCAAAAAATGTTCAAAGTAATGAACTAGGGGCACAATTGAGTCAGGTTTTCTGTCTTTTCCCCGTTGTCGACATACTTGCAGGAAAAGGGCAACATACTTGCCGAAAAGGGCACCGTATTCACTAGAAAGGGCACAGCTAAAGCTAACAGCAAAGGGCCGAAAGCTCTCTCGACCTCCAAGCAGCGAGGTATCAAGCCAAGTGCGAAGCATGAAC
Organism: Camellia sinensis; assembly: GCF_004153795.1. NCBI lineage: Eukaryota > Viridiplantae > Streptophyta > Magnoliopsida > Ericales > Theaceae > Camellia > Camellia sinensis. Next base: position 1,453,951 of record NW_021024778.1, on the reverse strand, counting down.
TGGAAATGAAACTAGATATTCAGTTCCCTCATCTGGGACGATTACGCTCAAATTGGCATCTGACCTAGAATGGGGACGTAGAAAATGCAATGAATGCAATCAATCAACTATATACCTGGCCAGTGAAACGTGCTGACTCACTTTGGTCAAGTTAAGCTAAGCACATTGTCAACCGATGTCAAATGCAGATCTGTTGCACATCCTGTTGCATCACAACCCCTCTGTGGGAAAGCTCACTGTTGTGAGCGGAAGAATCAGAATCTAGTAGAATACTAGGGGCAAGAGCCCACAACTTCCTGTTTATCCATCAACCACCCAGGGGAGGGATAAAAAATAAGAGAGATTGAAGAATAGAGAGATGTGTGTTGAGAGGAAAAAGTGAGAAAAGGACTTTTTCAGAGAAAAAGAGATTGAGTGCCAGAGTGATGTGAGAATCACAAATAAGAAAGGGTGGGAAACAATACCCGAAGAAACTGGCTCCTCATGAACTAAGAGGTCTCTCGTCATTGGAACACATTCGAGTGATGTGTTGGTTCTTTTTGTTTGTCTCGATTCTTGTTTTGAGTCGTTTCGAGTGTCAATAGATGTGTTTAGGTTGTTTTACCTTTGTTTTCTCTTTGTTGAGTCATTTTGACTGTAGTCGGTCGTAGGCTCAATACCCAGTTGAGAGCTCATTCTCAATTTCAATTTCAGAAAATGAATCATTTTGTGCTAAGAGTGATGTGCCATTCTCAACATGATCTGCAAAACATAATTATTTCTTTCATAAACTGCAGGGTTCAACCCAGGTCATGTGAGAACAATAGAACCAGGACCTATCTGAAGCTATATAAGTTTTAGACTACAAAGCAAAAGAAAAGAGGGTAAATTGGAGCATCTGAGTGTGTTTCAACTTCAGCAAATTCTGAGACTGGACTGCATTCCAGGTGCACCTTCTCAGGCCTCATTATTTCTCTGGAGTATGAGTGTACCTCGACCTTGAGTTCAAGCCTGCTTCCAATTAGAATGGCAATCCAAGCAGCATTCGTGGTTTTCACATGCAGATGTTACCTCTCACCAATATGAACAGGATGTATCTTTTTTTTGAGTTGAACATGTTGTCAAAGTCCTCGGAAAGGAAAATCAAAGGCACCCAAAGTACATATTAGATTCCCTTCTATTGCATAGAATATGCACTTTCATATACACTTATGTTGCATGTGTGCCCTGCATTGCTCTTGATTCATGCATAGAATACATTTTCAACTTTGCATAGAAAATGCTCTTGTTATTTTGCATAGAACATGCTTTCTTTCTCACATAGAATGTGTCGTTGCCTTTATATCTCGGTTGTTTGTCTTGCATGGAATATGCACTCTTACTATGTCACACTTGTTAAGTGTCTTTCTTTCATACACGATTTTGTATGTACGGTTCATTCAGAGGAATTCCGGGTAAAACCATTCCTCTCCCTCGAACACCTTACCTTGGTTAGAAACATTCAGGTACGCCCGGTGTTTATACCACCCTGCCTTGGTGAGAAACATTCAGGTACGCCCGGTGTTTATACCACCTTGCTTTGGTTAAAAACATTTGGGTACACCTGGTGTTTATACCACCTTGCCTCGATTAGAAACATTCGGGTACGCCTGGTGTTTATACCACCTTGCCTAGGTTAGAAACATTCGGGTACGCCCAGTGTTTATACCACTTTGCTTCAGTTAGAAACATTAGGCCGTGCTCCGATGTTTATACCTTCCCCCCGGTCAGAAGCATTTGGACGTGTGTCCGATGCTTATACCACCCTGCTTTGGTTAGAAGCATTTGGACGTGTGTCCGATGCTTACACCATTCCTACTTCGGTTAAAAACATTTGGGTATGTCCCAGTGTTTACACTCGCGCTTTCTTGCGCATCACACTTTCTTGTGCAGTTTACAGTCACGCTTTCTTGCACATCGCACTATTTTGTGTAGTTTACACTCACGCTTTCTTGCGCATTGCACTATCTTGTGCATTTCATTACATGCCCTCACTTTGCATAGTGCATTGCATCGCGCTATTTTGCACACCTTACCTACACTTGTTAGTGCATTGCTCGTGCTATTTTGCGCACCTTACCTGCACTTGTTAGTGCATTGCTCGCGCTATTTTGCGTACCTTACCTGCACTTGTTGGTGCATTGCATCGCACTGTTTTGTGCACCTTGTATCGCGCTATCTTGCGCACCCTTTGTTCGTGCTATCTTGCGCATCCTCTACATCACACTGTCTTGTGCACATACTTGCATCGCACTGTTTTGTGCATTTAACCCACATCGCATTGTCTTGTGCATTTCACTTTATGTTGCACTGTCTTGTGCACCTGCATCGCACTGTCTTGTGCATTTCACTCATCTCACACTATCTTGTGCACCTTGTATTTTTTGTATCACTCGCACTGCCTTGTGCACTCACCCGGTCTAGGAGACCTTAAATCCTCTAAAGGTGCAATTCCTTTGGTGTTTGTCGTGCCCGAACGACTTTTGATGATCTAGTATAGCCACCTACCTGTGTTTGCAGTGAGTTCCTAGGAGATCAACTGAGACGGTGGAAACTAGAGTTCGAATGGCCGATGCCTAGAACGCAAAGGTTCAGAATTTCTGAGACTAAAGTCTGGTTTAAATACCCAGGGGTGTATCCTCGGCTTGAAATCTATATGGAAGCCCCATAGGTTGAGGTAGCTTGTATGCGCCTCAATTCTGGATACTGACCCAACCTAGTCTATCACCCTGTTGGAGAATAGGGAAAGTTGCGAACATAGTTAAGGAGAAAAGTAGTACCTATAGTTTGGGAAGCACCACCAGAAGAGGAAGATCCCCAGCAGCATAAGGTGAGTCATCACCGATTGCCCTTGTAAGGTATTTTCACTTCCTATCTACTACATTGCATTGTATATAGCATCCATCGCATGGATTTACTGCATTGTCCATTTTATCGCTTGCATCCTTTCCATATTAAGCTTAGTTTGGCATGTGCTCATACCTTTCCTTCGTTGAAGCATGGTTTTGTGATAATGTGCGCGCGCCTATTCCACTAAGAGAATTGTGGTCTGAGGGTGTCGGCACCTTTTCTGTGTTAGACGTGGTCTGTTTTGTATCCATACCTTTTCTAGGTAAAATGTGGTTCGGCCTGTGCCTTATTCGCTGCATCCATTGCATTGTACATTGTTTTGTTGCATTCAAAATTTAGGATCACGATCTTTCCTCAGCAGATCATTCCTTACTTATATCATCCCACCCAATTACTTGTATTCTTTCTGCGAAACACATAGTTCTGCATATGCACACGCCTATTCCACTAAGAGAATTGTGGTTTGATGGTTCCGGCACCTTTTCTATGTTAAACGTAGTTTGATTTTGCATCTCCATCCCTTTATGATATTTGTGTGGTTTTGCATTGATTGTGGTTTGATTATCTCAATAACATTGCATATCATTTGTATTGTTTCGTTACATTGTATATGATTTACACTGTTTTGTTATATTGTGTATCATTTTGCATCCTGCCCCTGAACTACGCTGGTTTGATTCCTTGCAAAGGGATACGTAGGCAACCTTCGGGTTCAACCAACCGTATCTGTATTTTGTTTGTTTGCCCAAGTCTTACGACCTTGTCAAAAAGGGTTGTCTCTGGGCTTTGACATTCACTCACGTCACTTCATGACTCTAAGCTCTTTCAAAGAGGGGCAACTGTAGACACCCCATTTTTTACCTCAATTAAGACTTGGGCGCCATTGATTGCTTACTTGGTGATGAAAGTTGTGCAGTGCAAAGGTTCGATTTCTTCAACAAGAGGAGCTTCAAATCCTAACCTTACACCCCATTTTGGACCAAAACTATTTTGACTAAAATGATTTTTAGACCTTAAAGCCCTCTCTTTCAAAATATTTTTGAAAAAGTTCCTACGATGTTCCAAAGCTCGCATTTCGTTAAATGTTGTGCTTTTCGGTAAACCGAGCAAGGACAAAGTGAAAATGAATGGAAGAGAGGTGAACTCTTTGAAAAATATTTCAAAACACCTTATTTAGGGGTTTGGAGTTGAAGAAAATGGAAGAGGAGAGAAGAAAACTACTTGAGGAGAAGTTCGGCATGAATCCAGGTAGGATCGAAACTGAGCAGTCTTCACTCAAAGAGACATATCTTTTTGCACACTTGGAATTTTGATGTGAGGCTACCACCATTGGAAATAATACTTCAAGGGCTTCCATTTAGGCTTAAGAATGACCTACAAAGGAGTCCAAATGAAGGAGATATGCCCGTTTGAAGTTGGGCCCAAAAAGTAGATTTTTCTAGCCAACCAGAGGTGGGGGTTGCTGGCCATGGATGGGCTTTTCTGGCCATGTGCCAGCCATGAATGGCCTTTTCTGGCCACCTGCCATCCAAGAGTGATCCTTGCCGGCCAAGAATGGACATGTGCCTGCCATCAATGATCCCTTGCCGACCATTGATGCAAAACGTCAGATTTCTGCAGATATTTGTGTTGTAGCTGCTCCAGCTGTCCATTTTGGGATATTTTCGACCCGAAGCCTCATTCTTCTATATATAGAGAGCCTTCTCTCTGATTTTCAAGGTTAGAACAATTTAGGAGTGAAATATTTTGAGAGCCTCTCTCTCTACAACTCTCTCTCTCTCTCTACATTTCTCTTTCTCTTGAGCTTTTGTGCTTAAAAGCTTGCATACACTTCTCCTTTGCCTATACATCCTTGACTAAAGTTGGTTATCTTTGAGCTGAGGTTCTAGGAGACATTCTTTGAGCTTTAAAAGGTGATTTTAGCTTGATTTGGTGCCTCATTTGTGCCTAAAGTGTGCTTGGCTTCAAGAGGTATAACCTTCACCCTTTAAACTTGTTTTGCATAACTTGTTTTGCCATTTTTTGGTACCGTTTTTGGCCTGGTTTTCAACTACAAAAACCTTTGTTTTTTAGGCTTAAAAATGGTGTTTTGAGGCTATTTTGAGTTTGGGGGTGGTCTACCCTTTTTGTCTCTTTGCTTGTTAAGCTTTTGTGCCATCTTTTCATGACTTTCAAACCAACTTTTTTGGGCCTTTTAACTACTGAAATTCAGAGAATTTTCAGTGGTAAAAACTTTGTTTTGAGGTCCAAAATTGGAGGGGTTAGCCTCCCCTCCTTGTGTCTAGCTTTCATTCCTAATTAGCTTCATATGTTAGCATGTTTTTGTAGCTTAATTCAGCTTATTTCTGGCATGTTTTTGCCTCTGATTTGGGCCACTTTAGCTCTGTTTTGGGCTGTTTATGTTGTATGAGTAGTCTTTTGCATGGTCGTAGTGTAATCCCATGTATTGGCTTGTTGTCTTAGCCAGTTTTGTCTTCATTCTAGCATGTCTTTCAACTGATTTTAGGCTATAAAAACTCTGTATTTTTGGGCATACAAAAATGTATATTTTCTGGGTCTGTCGGCTGACTTAACCCTCTGCAGGGGTACGTGGCAACGGCTGGTTGGTTCTACTAAAAAAGGCGACTGAGTGAAAAGACAAGACTATGACAAAGTGTACTCAACAAGCTAGGCGGCAAGAGCACTCCGACAAGTAATGACATCGGCTAACAACAAGACTTCGGCAAGCAAGGGGCAAGGACATCGGCTAGAAAGGACAACACTTGGCCAAGCTGTGCCACACCATGGCCTAGATGTTCCACACCTCGGTCTAGGTCGTACCAATCTAGGAGTAAGGTCACTTGGGTCCAAGGGCAACATCTCGGCCTAGGCGATGAACACCTCGGCCTAGATAGTGACATCTCAGCCAACACGTCAGAGCGATGGTGGAGTCAGCCAAAGTAAATTCCAAGATGGTCTTAGATGTAAGAGGTTCAAAACTGACCTAGACTCAGGGCGACCTCGGCTAAACCCACACCGAGTAAGGTACAAAGCATGCTGTAACACTTAAGCGAACAAGGACAAGACTTGAAATGCAAGCTTAACAAGACAGAATCATATGAATGCATATGAGCATGGTTAGGACAGTGTGAGGGTTATTACAACTATATAATACAAGCCTCAAATGAATTAACCAGCCCAAAATAGTGCCAAAACAGGTCAAAACAATGGCAAAAACATGCTAGACAAAAGCTAAGTTAGGCTAGAAAAACATGCTAACACACAAAGCTATCTAGTCATGCAAACAAGACACAAGGAGGGGAGGCTAACCCCTTCAATTTTGGACTTCAAAATAAGGTTTTTACTACTGAAATAACTCTGATTTTCAGTGGTTAAAAGGCTCAAAAGGTTTGATTTAAAGGTGATGAAATATTGCACAAAAAGCTTCACAAGCTAAGAAACAAAAAGGGGGAACAACCCCCTAACTCACAAAGACTCAAACTACCATTTTTGTGCCTCAAAAATAGAGTTTTTTATACTTCAAAAACAGCCTTAAAACAATTGAAAAAGATGGCAAAACAAGTATGGAAATTAAGCTAATAAAAAGAAATTTCTACCTCTTGAAAGGAAGACACAAATTAAGCAACAACCCAAGCTCAAACCTTCTTCTAGAGCAGAGCTCAAACAAAACCCCAAGAGACCTCATCTCCAAGGTGGTCAAATTTGATCAAGGGTCTATGTGCAAAAGCTAAGAGAAATTAGGCTATAAGGCACAAAATATCAAGAGAGAGAGAGAATTCTAGAGAGAGAATTTTTGTCTTCAAAATTTTCTAACCTTTGCACATGCAAGAGAGGGGTTCTATATATAGAAAATACAAAATCCCCTCACAAACATCCAGCCATACATGTGTTGGAAGAATCTTGAATCTGTGCAAACAGCTGGCACAAAATATCTGCTGGATACATTGATGGCCGGCAAGGCTTTATTGATGGCTGGCAGGGCACATCAATGGCCGGTAGCCTTCAAGGATAATCGGCAGGCCATGAACAACATCATGCTGAAAAGACCTAGACATGGTCCAAAGATGAGACAAAATGGATGCAGGGTTTGGAAAACTCAAACCTGTGGCGTTCCGCCGCGGACTTCAACCGCTCAAGGAGCAATCAGACTCATTATCAAATGTACCTACAAAAACATCCAAGTCTTAAAGGGGCCGTCAAAAATGGGGTGTCTACAGTTGCCTCTCTTTGACAGAACTCGGAGTCATGAAATGACATGAGTGAATGTCAAAGACCAGAGACAACCCACTTTTTCAAGGTCGCAAGACTTGGACAAACAATCAAGACAATAATAAATAGTTGTGCCCGCAGGCTGCCAACATATAGTTCTGGGGCAAGATGCAAATGATATGCACGATGCAAGAACATAAGTTATGATCATGCAATGAGGCTAAAATGAAACATTTAAATACAAATGCAAATGTTATGCAAAGAAAATACCACATTTTAAACAAACCAACAAGGTACAGTAATCTCATATATGAAAAGAAGTAAGTAAATAAACACGCCATGCGTGGGAATCACAAGCCAAACCACATTTCATGTAGAAACGATGTAAGAAAATTATGCAAGCTTAACTACGCAACGCGTAAGGAAAGGGTAAGAGCGACTGTCGGGCGCACCTGAGGTTTCAAACAAGATCCTAATGCGTTGCATGCAGAAGAAGAGAAGGGATAGTGTGAAAACCGGGACACACCCAAATGTTTCTAAACTGAAGCAATCTAATGTGTCACACGCGAGAGGAGAAAAGGTAGTGAGAACACTGGGACGCACCCATATCTCTCTGACCAAAGCGATCTAACGCGTCACACGCGAGAGGAGAAAAGGTAGTGAGAACATCGGGATGCACCCAAATGTCTCTGACTGAAAGCGTCCTAACACGTCGCATGCGAGAAGAGAAAAGGTGTGACGAGAACATCAGAACTAACCCAAATGTCTCTAAACCAAAAGCGTTCTAACGCGTCGCACGCGAGAGGAGAAAAGGCAATGAGAACATCGGGATGCACCCAAATGTCTCTAAATCGAAGCGTCCTAACACGCCGCATGCGAGAGGAGAAAGGAGTGAGAACACCGGGACGCACCCAAATGTCTTTAAACCGAAAGCATCCTAACACGTCGCCCGCAAGAGGAGAAAATGAGTGATGAGAACACCAGGACTCGCCCAAATGTCTCTAAACCAAAAGCATCCTAACGTGTCATACGCGAGAGAAGAAAAGGCAACGAGAACACTAGGATGCACCCAAATGTCTCTAACCCGAAATGAGTGGTGTAAACACCGGGACACACCCGAATGCTTTTAACCAAATCCAGGTGTTCGAAGGACAAGAATGATCTCACCTGGAATTCCTCTAAACGAATTGTACATACAATATCGTGCATGTAAACAAAGACACTTAACAAGTGTGTTATAGTAAGAATGCATGTTCTATGCACAACAAACAACTGAAAAACATGTTCAGTGTAATAACAAAATGCATATTCCATGCAAATGTGGCAAATGCATGTTCTATGCATAATTGAAAAATGCACATTCTACGCATGATTTGAAAAATGCATGTTCTATGCAATAACCAAAGCATAATCGTTAACCCAATTTCAAGAACAACTTCTGATTTACCACTCAAAAAAGTTGCAATATGTTAAAAAGGATACACCTTGTTTATGTTGATGAGTGACGAGCATCATGCACTGGAAACGTAATTCTGAGCTTCCGTTAAGACATTATGAATCAAACACTGAATAGTCCTTGTACTTTGTGGAATCCAAGGACACAAAACAGAACCAGGGATACAAGGGAGACTCTTGGACACCTGCTGGCCACAATGGGGAGCCGTCGGCCACCGTCTGGCCACTGGTGTGCCCTGCCGGCCACCAGTGTGCCTTGCTGGCCATTGATAGTACCCTGCCGGCCATCGATGGCAGTTTTAGGCAAAATCGAATTTTCAACTTCGGGTCTTTAAGTTCACAACTCCAAACTTCATTTCCTCATAAGCCCTTGCTCGAAAATCACCTCCCTCTCTCTCTACGTCTTTATTCTCTCTAGATCCGCGCTTTCTACACGTTTTCCAACACTTCACACAAACTTGATTCGCTAAAATTTGTTTATTTTTTTCACTTTGAACCAGTTGGAATTTGATTTCACCACTTCTTTCCTCATTTCCACCATTCCTGGTTCATTCCCCTTGAGTTTCTCTCAAGTTTTGTGCATTTTTTCCGGCTTTGACTTTTTCTTCAATTTTCTCGCTCTTAGGGTTGACTTTTTCAAAGTTTTCCCCATTTTCTTCACTTTTCTTCATTTTTCACCCATCTCGTACCTATTTTCATATCGCAAATGATGTTCCTTATGACGGGGCTCCTCCCGAGCTTCCTCCTGTAGACTTTGAGGCGGACTTCGAGGCCGAGCCAGAGCCATTACCGTTAAGTATACGCCCTATTGATCCAGCGAGGTACCATCCTCAAACACACATAGTGCCCACTACAGGAGGCATTAAATCCTTTACTGACTTTGCTGAGGATGCCCCGGATGACCTCCTATTGAGGGAGCCACCGTCTCATTTATTAGCCATTGTCGTTGAGGTACAAAAACTGTTTTTATGCATTAATGACCTTAATTGCTTGCATTTCTTGTACTGCTTTGATCTGATTGCATCTCATGCACTGCCTTGATCTGATTGTATCTCATACATTGCCTTGAATTGATTGCATCTCATGTATTGCCTTAATCTAATTGCATCTCATGCATTGCCACAGGACGGGTCTCGCACCTTCAGGGGCTATGGTACGACGACCGCTTGAGATTGGTATGGCGAGCTCCCAGCTGGAGTTCGCGACATCGTTGATAAGACAAGCTTCGATCTCTTCTGCTCTAGCTTGACTCAGGTTATAGGGAGCCGTCCTCTCTTAGGGGCTCTGGTGGAGAGGTGGTGGGACACCACCAACTCCTTCTATTTTTCTACCACGGGGGAGATGACGATGACCCCTTATGACTTTGCCATGATCACCGGCTTAGGCGTAGGGGGTGATCCGATTCCTCTCGACCTTGATATGGGGGAGTGGGAGGTGGCATGGGTCAAGCTATTTGGGGCACATCCACCGACACTCCAAGTAGGCATGGTTCGCTACAGCTGGTTTGAGAAGCAATTCAGGGGGACTGAGCCCGAGACGATCGAGCAGATAGAACAGTATGCCAGAGGCTTCCTCATGTTCCTCTTTGGTACCACCTTGTTTTCAAACAGGTGGAACACCATGGGCCTGTATTTGCTGAGCGCCTTGGTAGTGCTCCATCGAGTTCAGTTCTATGATTGGGGCGGAGCCGGCCTCACCACATTGTACAGATATATGAGCTCGACTTCCTGCAGGAGTGGGCACTTGATTGGAGGCTACTGGCGAGCTTGGAAGGTACACATCTTAGTTTCCCCTTCACGCTTTACATTTTCTGCTCAGCATTTCTTTCTTCACACCTGTTTAACACATGTACTTTCTCCTTAGGACCCGGGAAACCTTCACGTTGTTCTGCTAGTATTTTGACGTGGTCACGGTGCACGAGGTAACCCAAAACAAAGTCATCTTATTTTTCAATCGTTTTAATCCGCACATTAACGATTGACAGCGACTAATAATCTATTCATTTTCTATTTCAGATCACATGGCAGCCCTGGGCCATGATACCGCCAGGGCTTCGAGCCCAATATGATATAGCTCGAGTCATCACCCGCCATCACATTTTTCTCGAGGGCCCGATTTGCCGCGCCTGGTTCTTAGGTGAGCATTTCACGTGTCAGACTTTGGGCCTGCCTGCCCCATTTATACCGATGGCACCTTCAGTGTCCATGAGAGTAACACAGTATGTCTTCTGACGAGGAAATCCAGTTCGTGGTAGGGCTGGAGGTAGAGTATTTCCGTATAGAGGGTGATTATACAACCTTTATCCAGACACACCTGATGCCGCCTCTAACTGGCGTTCGTGGGGGTGAGGGAGTGAGAGCTCCTACCGTGAGGGTAGGAAACAGAGCAAGTTAGGCGAACAGAGCCCGTGGCAGAGGGGTTTCCCAGGCAGGGCAGAGGGGCTTCCCAGGCATAGCAAAGGGCTGGTTGGCTAGAGCTTCCCACTACACTTACTTGCTGAAGGCACATAGGGGAGGCCTACCAGATCCCTATCGAGCTTGCACCAGTTGGGCACGAGCTTGTCAGGGTTCAAGGCCCAACTCCGGTATGTACCACACCTTAGCACTTTGCACTTCAAATTCATTTCAATTATGCTTATAAAACACTGATGACCTCAATGCACTTACAGGCATCTATAGAGTACACCGGGCAGGCTCTCGAGCTAGCAGCTTCCCTGATGGGGATGGTGCAGAGGAGTATGAGTTTGCTCAGCCTCTGCAGTATTCAGGTATTTTTTCCACTTCAGCTTATGTTTCATGCCATCAAACTTTTTGCTAATACACTAGCATTTGAACTGTAATATGGCCCACACTACGCTAATCTGATACACTGCACTGATCAGATACACAACTATGGCTGACATTTGACAAATGCCTTTTTAGGGCCCATTTTCTCTGACAGTACCAGCGGCAGCTGCAGCAGGACCTTCAGTACCTTTTCCAGCAGCAGAGAGGAGAGGGTGATAGGCTTCAGCACGCAGCCGAGGCAAAGCTAGGGGCATACGTGACGAGAGTGTCCCTTCAAAGCTAGTCCTGGACGATGATGATGATGAGGCAAGCGAGGATAAGGAGGTAGCGAGTCTATAGTCAGAGTTGTCCGAGAGCGGGGATAATGACATTGGCTTAGGTTTTGAGAGCGGGGATGCTGATGCCGAGGAGAGCTTCGAGGAGGAGAGTGGAGACGGCTCCGGTTCAGACTCTGGCCCAAACTCCGATAGTGGTGCCGATGGAGACAATACTGCATAGTTCGCTCTGCCGAGGAAGAGGACGAAGAGGGCCTCTAGAGCTTGAGATAGCTGATGTTGATTTTCTGTATTTTTTTGCTCAATTTCTTTTTACTAGTAGTGTTAGCACTTTGCACAGATTTAGATAGGTTTTATTTCCTTAAAAACTTGTACTCTTTTGTAAAAAGTGACCATGATCGGAATGAAAACAACTTTTGATAAAAAAAGTGTTATATTTTCCATTCTAAGCATCGCATAACACTGCATAGCGTAAAAATGAGATTGATCTTGATCGAAAATTACACATTACATTGGTAGTTTCTTAATCAGGTAATGAACCGACCAACAACTTAACAAAGTAAGTTAGACAACCTGACCAACAACGTAACAACAATGACTCAATAAACAATGCAATAACTCGATAAGCAAAAAAAACAAAACAAATACAACTCGATAAGCAACGCAACAACTCAATAAACAAATAACTTAAACACAACTCGACGAACTTACTAATGTTAAAAGGACTCAAAACAAGACCTCAAAACACACAAATAACAGAATAAAACTACTGCATACAACTGAATCTTCAAAAAGGAGGACAGTAGGCACAAAAAGGAGGTTACCGGCCATAAGGGTTGGCCTGCTGGCCATCTATTCCTCATTCCGACCATAAATGAACCCCTGCCGACCACCAATGGCCCCCTGCCGGCCATCAATGAGCCTTGCCGGCCATCAATGTGCAGAACCTCCAAAATATTGACACCTGGCCTCCATTCACTGCCTTATCTTCTACAAAAGCTCCAGCCTCATGATTTCTTCATTTCAACTCTACTTTTGTCACAAATGGAGCCATTTTTCATCAAAAAACTCTCTAATTGGATTGAAACTTTAGATGGCTCAGAAAAGCTGAATTTTCGTGGTTTTGTCATAAATGCACTATTCCCATTGAGTCGTTCTCCGCATTATTTTCCGTTTCCACATGCCGCAGCTAGATGTTGGAACCTAGTTACACACATGTTTAGCTTTGGGGACAAGAGATGTGCCCTACAATTGAAGAATTCTAAGTTTTGATGGAATCCCGGCAAAATGAGGAAATCTTGCCCCAGTCCCGTTTTGGTCACATCCAGGCTTTGGGAAGAATGTGTAGACTTAGTCTACACGATGCCCGATCTTTGGTTCATAATGGAGAACTGGATATCCCCAGTCTGATTCATCAATTTTTTGAAACAGCGACTGAGGCAATCTTCTTTGGCGGGGTTTTCGGCAACACGCCATGTATTTGTGTATGCTAGCACATTTTAATCTTACCCCTAGTTTTGATGGATCCAACATTCGATTGGTTGAAGTGGCGCGAGGCCTGGAAGAAGGCAAGAGTTGCATTGGCTTGGTATTGGCCGAGACTTTGATGGGCTTGGATGCCTTCTATTGGCAGAAGATGATCAAGTTCGCAGGAAGTCCACTACTTTTGCAGGTAATGTTTCCCACCCTATCTTATATGTGTTTCTCACATCACTCAGCACTCAGGCTTGTAGACACCCCATTTTTTATCACCCTTAAGACTTGGGCACCACTGATTGCTTACTTGGTGATGAAAGTTTTGCAGCGCAAAGGTTTGATTTCTTCAGCAAGAGGAGGTTCATGATTTCTTCAGCAAGAGGAGCTTCAAATCCTAACCTTACAACCCATTTTGGACTAAAACTATTTTGACTAAAATGATTTTTAGACCTTAAAACCCTCTCTTTCAAAATATTTTTGAAAAAGTTCCTACGATGTTACAAAGCTCGCATTTCGTTAAATGTTGCGCTTTTCGGTAAACCAAGCAAGAACAAAGTGGAAATGAATGGAAGAGTGGTGAAATCTTTGAAAAATCTTTCAAAACAGCTTATTTAGGGGTATGGAGTTGAATAAAATGGGAGAGGAGAGAAGAAAACTAGTTGAGGAGAAGTTCGGCGTGAATTCGGGTAGGATCGAAACTGAACAGTCTTCACTCAAAGAGGCATATATTTTTGTACACTTGGAATTTTGATGTGAGGCTACCACCATTGGAAATAAGACTTCAAGAGCTTCAATTTAAGCTCAAGAATGACCTCCAAAGGAGTCCAGATGATGGAGATATGCCCATTTGAAGTTGGGCCCAAAAAGTAGATTTTTCTGTCCAACCAAAGGTGGGGGTTGCTGGCCATGTGCCGGCCACCTGCCATCCAAGAGTGATCCTTGCCGGCCAAGAATGGACATGTGCTAGCCATCAATGATCCCTTGCCAGCCCTTGATGCAAAAAGTCAAATTTCTGCAGATATTTGTGTTGCAGCTGTTCTAGCTGCCCATTTTGGGATATTTTCGACCTGAAGCCTCATTCTTCTATATATAGAGAGCCTTATCAATGGTTTTCAAGATTAGAACAATTTAGGAGTGAAATATTTTGAGAGCCTCTCTCTCTCTCTACATTTCTCTCTCTCTTGAGCTTTTGTGCTTAAAAGCTTGCATACACATCTCCTTTGCCTATACAGCCTTGACCAAAGTTGGTTATCTTTGAGCTGAGGTTCTAGGAGACATTCTTTGAGCTTTAAAAGGTGATTTTAGCTTGATTTGGTGCCTCATTTGTGCCTAAAGTGTGCTTGGCTTCAAGAGGTATAACCTTCACCCTTTAAACTTGTTTTGCATAACTTGTTTTGCCATTTTTTGGTACCGTTTTTGGCCTGGTTTTCAACTACAAAAACCTTTGTTTTTTAGGCTTAAAAATGGTGTTTTGAGGCTATTTTGAGTTTGGGGGTGGTCTACCCTTTTTGTCTCTTTGCTTGTTAAGCTTTTGTGCCATCTTTTCATGACTTTCAAACCAACTTTTTTGGGCCTTTTAACTACTGAAATTCAGAGAATTTTCAGTGGTAAAAACTTTGTTTTGAGGTCCAAAATTGGAGGGGTTAGCCTCCCCTCCTTGTGTCTAGCTTTCATTCCTAATTAGCTTCATATGTTAGCATGTTTTTGTAGCTTAATTTAGCTTATTTCTGGCATGTTTTTGCCTCTGATTTGGGCTGCTTTAGCTCTGTTTTGGGCTGTTTATGTTGTATGAGTAGTCTTTTGCATGGTCGTAGTGTAATCCCATGTATTGGCTTGTTGTCTTAGCTAGTTTTGTCTTCATTCTAGCATGTCTTTCAACTGTTTTTGGGCTATAAAAACTCTGTGTTTTTTGGCTGAAGGTTGAGTCCAAAGGCCATTAAAGGCTGGGGGGTTGATAGCCCTTCTTTGCACTTTGTTTTGGAGGCCTTTGCCCTTGTGTTTCCCACCCTTACATCATCTTTTTTACAGTTTTTAAACACTGTTTTTAAGAGTTATTTCAGTAGCTGAAAACATGTTTTGAAGTCCAAAATTGGAGGGGTTAGCCTCCCTTTCTTATGTCTTGCTTACTACTCTAACATGCTTCACGTTTTAGCCTATTATTCTAGCTTGTGTTAGCTTGATTTCAGAACATTTTAAGCCATATTTTGACTTCTTTTACCTGTGTTCGGGGCTGGTTAAAGCACTTGAGGCTTGCTTTGTATGCTTGTAGCGCAATTATGCTTAATGGCCTAGTTTGTGCTATGTGTTAGCCTTTCATTCTAGCCTTTTTTAGGTTACTCCAAGCATGTTTTAGGACTGTTTTAAAGTGTTTGTGCCTTTGGGGCTACCTCTAGGGTAGTGCTCTTCGCTAGTTTGGTGTTTTTCACTTTTGAACATGTTGTGCATGAGTTGCTTGCATGTTGTAGTATCATTTTTCATGCCATTTAAGCACCGAAATATTTGCAACCTCCCTCATTTCTTCACTTTTCCATTTTCTTTGAGGGTTGGTTAACTTTAAGGTTGTGTTGAAGCTTAACATAGAGCTTGTGCTCAATGGTTTTAATCCTCTTTTGAGGGTTTCTACTAACCAGAGGCATGATCTCTCTCATGCCTTAAACCATCCTTTGGTTAACCCCTCTCTCATTAGAGGATACTCATTTTAGACTTAACCGGTTAAAGAATGGCTTGGTAATGCTAAAATGAGTAAACAAAATTGAACAAGTAAAACATGACCAAGATAAGCATGTTGTGTTTGCATTGCACGTCTTCAATCGGAGGTTATATTGAGCATAAGGTAGATTGGTCCATTTCATACTCAAAGTGATGAAATGAGCCAATCTCCTTAGTGTCCATTGCCTTTGATCATCCATGATAAGGTAGTGGTCTAGAGTCTTGTTTTTGTGCATTTATTGATAGCGTACAACTTGGATCTTTGGCCATCATGCATTGAAAATGCTTGATTGGTGGTTTTGGATCCAAGAGTGCCAATCCTTTGATGATTTGAGATGATAAGGAAGGGCACAGTACAAACATGTCCTTACAAAACCCTCATTGTTTCCTCTGTTTGTGCTCTGTTGCAGTGTGGTGACTCAGCACACCAGTGGCCGGCAGTGGCTCACTGATTGCCGGCAGTGCTTCATTCCTGGCCTACAAGGCACACTTTTGGGTGGCAGATGGCCGGCAGCAACCATTCATGGCCGGCAGGCCAGTGGTGTAATTCTCAGCATTGATTTGCTAAGGTGGAGCAGAACAGTTCTAGAGTGTGGTCAACCCTGCAAACAAAGCCTCTCAAGAGCAAACCGTTGGGCTTTTCGGGGCGAATACCGAGTGCATGCATATTCAACTTCCTAAAGCAGAGCTGAGGCAGTGTAGTTTAGCGTTTTACATGTTAGTTAACATGAATTTGTAATTTAATTAATTAGTTTGCTAATTGATTCAGTGTTGTAATAATTAAGTAGCTTAGCTTAGCTATTTCTTTATTTGGTTTGTAATAATTAGTCTAATTAGTTTATTTAGCTTAGCTTATTCATTCGGACCCTCCTTCGCGAGGTCATAATATTGTAATAAGTGTGCGTGTGTGTGTTCATGTCTTCCAACCCCGCGCCTTTCTCCCTTTTATTTAACCACTTTCGATGGTTAGATTAGGAGCATATTTCAATTAGCATACCTTATGCTTGCATGTTTGCATTCATTCATTTGTCTTCCATGCACCGAGGCTCGGCGCATCATTCAAACTGCATCATATTTCAATACTTATTTGAATACGTGTTTCGAGGCATGCTATCAAAGTGTTGAAAATGCCATATTAGTAGCCAAGCCTATTAATTGCATTATTGCATGTGTTGCATTAGACATCTTGTATAGTTAGGATCATGCATTTTTCTAACTTTGTTTTATTTCCTAGCTTGGAGTACTAGGTAAGTTTTATGCTTTAGCATACTTGCATGAGTGTGAATATTGTCATACTAGCATGCTTGCCATGAGGCTATGTGCCTAAATGTTAAACTGTATGAATGCTTGTGGATGAAGGCTTTATTGTTTGAATTGGAACAATTCGATGAATGAGAGTTTTAAGCCTACTTTGCGAAGTGGCAAATCATGTTTCAAGCCCATCATGTTTGATGGAAAATTCGCGTTTTAGCCCACTTGAGGGTGGCAATTTCAAACCATTTTCGAAAACAAACATGAGTTGTTTTATTCTAATTCTTGCGATTTAGTCTATACTTGCTTGTGTGCACGTCACATAGTAAAGTTAGCTAATAAACCAGATAAGAACACATGAAGTTTATAAAACAACATATCATGGTTAGTAGAGGCCGATCTTTTGATCGGGCGAGCGGGGGTGCTCATTTCAGGACCTTCCCCTCTCGTACCCAAGTTCCCGAGCTGAGGTAACTTTGGTGATGACGGACACATGGCCTTCGGAACAAATCAGGGTTTCCTAAATTTCCCCAAAATAAAATATTTAGGTGGCGACTCTGTAATCTGGAAAAGCAGTCCATTTTTGTCGTTTTTTGATTCAAAATCAATTTTTCAAAACAATTTGTTAGATTTGGACTCTTTGGTGTTTATCAATCTCACATTGCACTTTGTGAGATTAGATTTAGAACCATGACAGGAGCCCGAACTGTAGGACCAATTTGAGGCTCTCCAAAAGGGGGGCGCTGAAAAAATCGAGCTACAAGGCTATGTTTTGCTCTCAAAACCCTTTATCACTTTTTCTCTCCACATACGTCTCTCTCTTCTTTAATCTCTCTTATCTTTCATCCCTCTCCAGATATGGCTCATGGACAGGTTGAAGGTAGTGGACTCTTGCCCTGCATATTCAGGGCGAGGCTATTTATTTCGCCAATGGCTAGTTGATTTTCCGAACGAGGGGTGGTGGTGCCATTGGATGTGCAACAGGTCTGCTACTGACATTACTTGGCGTTGCCCCTGGTTTGATCTGCCCGAGATGAGCTACAGCATGGCTTGGCAGCCCAGCATTCAGCTGATTGGCTTGACACACTGTATGTTCTACTTTCTATTCCGGTTCAGGCGTCAGTTTGGACACGACTAGACTTGCCCGGAGGAGGGGTTAGAGTACCCGGCTTCATTTCCAATCTGAGGTTCGCAATTGTCTCGATACCCCAATGCATGAAAGAGAAGAGAACTTCTGGCTCCCTCTCCCAATTTTAGTTGCGCACTTTCTGGCGAGTGCCTAGCTTGGCTTAAAGATGAGGTGCAAACTGGGCCTACTTTAGCATCTGAAACTTCCACAAGCTTTGGGAGGGGACACAGGAACACTTGATTCATCTGTGCCCCAAGTTGATTGCTTTGATCTGTACTTTCAAGTTTTCCTTTTGAATGTAATAAAAACAACTTTGATGTGTATCAGGAGTTGGAGAACTCTGTATTAAAATCAATGAAATTGGAGTTGTTGGCACTGAAAGTTTTCATTTTGGTCCAAAAATGGTCTAATTTGTAAGAAGATTAATTTGAACAAAATCAACTTTTATTAAAACTTTTCAAAACCATTTTCGATAAAGATCACAACTTGACAAACATAGAATCTATCCTCGAGATGTACAACCCTGTATCCGGAAATGGAAATTGCCCCTTGTCTGAATAGCACTGCTTAGTACTGTAGTGAGCTCTACTCTCAGGGTAAGGATCACAACCAATCTTTCGAATAACGAACAGACAGGGATGCCTTGATCAAACATATGGACATAGTTGATTTGGAGATGTTTACGGCCGGATTTCAAAAAACAATTCGCTACATATCCTGAAGATGGGAATCAGGCCTTACATTTCATTTTTTTTGTGCTCTGACTTTTGCCTAGGCCGCCCTTTCGGGTTTTCGGCCTAGCGAGCCTCTCAAGGGTAATATTTCTTCAACTTGTCCATGTTGATCTGTTGGGAAAACTCTACGCCATCTAGATCCATCAGAACCATAGCTCCACCTGACCAGATAGCTTTGATGATGTAGGGACCAGTCCAATTGGGTATGAACTTGCCCCTAGGGTCATGAATGGGAGCTCGGTTGTCTTTGAGCACTAAATCCCCTTCCTTAAGATTCCGAGACTTAAGTTTCTTGTTAAAAGCCCTAGCAATCCTACGTTGATATCCTTGAACATGGTACAGTGCTTTCAACCTCCTCTCATTGAATAGCATCAGCTCCTCGAACCTGCTCTGTTGCCAATCCGCTTCTGCTATCTGGCACTCAGCCATAACCCGCAGCGACGAAACCTCAATTTCAATTGGCAGAACAGCCTCCATACCATAAACCAGAGAATACGGGGTTGCCCCAGTAGATGTTCGAATTAAAGTCCTGTAGCCCCAGAGATGCCAATTTGTCTGGCCAGTCCCTGTAGGTTTCCACCGTCTTCTGTAGGATGTTCTTGATGTTCTTGTTGGCAGCCTCAACAACTCCGTTGGTTTGTGGCCAATATGTGGATGTCTTATGAAAAGCCACGTTGTATTTTTCCAACAAATTAGTCACTTCTCTCTTAAAATGGGAGCCATTGTCTGAAATGATCTCATTCGGGACGCCATAACGACAAATAATATTATTCCTGATGAACTTGGCTACATGTGATGCTATCAGCACTACATAGGATTAGGCCTCAACCCACTTTGTAAAATAGTCTATTGGCACCAGGATATACTCATGCCCATTCGAGCCTTTCGGTGTAACTTCCCCAACAACATCAATTCCTTAGACTGAAAACGGCCATGGTGAAGTCATGTTGTATAGCATCGACGGCGGGATATTCATGCGATTTGCATGAATTTGGCATTTGTGGCATCGCCGAACAAAACCAATACAATCCTCCTCCATGGTTGACCAGTAGTAACCCTGCTTGAGAATCTTCCAAGCCAACATTACCCCGTTCATGTATGCTTCACACTCTCTTCCGTGGATGGCCTCCATTAGGTGCTTCGACTCTTCTATATTAACATACAGCTTGTGCATTGCCAGATGACTACGTTTATACAACTTACCTCCGCAGATGATAAACTGAGCAGCCATTCACCGTATTGCCCTTTTATCTTTGGCATTTGCCCCTAATGGATAGGCTTCCTTTTCCAAGAAGTTCCAGACATCATAATACTAGGGGTTTTAATCTTGTACTTCATCTATTGCAGCGATCAACTCATAGGCCGACACATATCTCTGTTCAATAATGATCGGACGTATTTGGAATCCAAAAGGGATGTCTATCATAAAAAATAGAGTTGATAAGGCGTCAGCGAACCTGTTGTTTTCTCTTAACAGATACGTGAAGGTCAACTTCTCGAACCTAGGAATCAGAACATCCAAAGTTTGGTGATAGATTTTCATCCTTTCCTCTTTAACCTTGCAGTCCCCTTTTGCTTGAGACACAACCAGGTTCGAGTCCCCGATGACGTCTAACCTTTTTGCCCCTAGTTCCAGGGCGGCTTCCAAACCAGCGATACACGCTTTGTATTCTGCTTCGTTGTTGGATACTTTGAACCGGAGTTTGAAGGCTATGGTTATATGGAAATTGTCAGGTGCTATCAGCAACACCCCTATCCCATAACCATACTGGTTAGACGCTCCGTCAAAGTACATTGTCTCAGTTTCTTCCTCAACTTACCGAATGTCCTCATCTAGGAATAGGTATTCTACCTCTTCATTCCCTTCCACTAGGTGATCTACTAGGAACTCTGCCACTGCTCTCTCCTTGACAGACTTGCAAGTCACATATTTCAAATCAAATTCGAAGAGAAAAAGCAACCAACGAGCTAGCCTACCCGTAAGCGCTAGTTTCTCGAAGAGATATTTGGTGGGATCTAATCTCGAAACCAGAATTAAAGAGTAAGCTAAAAAGTAGTGCCTCAACTTCTTGGTAGCCCATACCAAGGCCAAGCATCTTCTTGCTCAGGTAATAAATGGCTTTCTCCACTTTATCCTGAGATTCTTGCGCAAGCATGCATCCCATAGTCTAGTCTGTTACTGACAGATACAAAATCAACGGCTTTCCCCGCTCTAGTGGCGACAAGGCAGGCGGGTTCTGAAGGTACTACTTGATCTACTCAAAAGCAACCTGGCATCGATCATCCCATTGGAATTTCTTTCCTTTCTTCAGGAGACCAAATAGTGGTTCACAAGTCAAGGTTAATTTTGTAATAAACCGTCTTATGAATTGCACTTTACCCATAAAGCCTCGCACCTCTTTTTTAGTCCTTGGTGGTGGCATTTCTAAGATGGCCTTGATCTTGAAAGGATCAACCTCGATGCCCCTTTGTGTAATCAAGAATCCCACCATTTTCCCTGCTGTGACACTGAAAATGCATTTATGTGGATTTAGCCTCAGCTGATATTCTCTGATCCGTTAGAAGAATTTCTTCAAGGCAGTGTAGAGGCCCTCTCTTTCTTTAGACTTGACAATCATGTCGTCCACATACACCTTGACCTCTTTGTGCATCATATCATGCAAGATAATGGTCGCAGCCCGTTGATAAGTAGCCCCAGCATTCTTCAGACCGGACAGCATCACCCTATAGCAATAGGTCCCCCACGGCGTGGTGAAGGCAATCTTCTCTCTATCCTCGGGTGCCATCAAGATCTGGTTATACTCGGAAAATCCATCCATGAAGGAAAGTAGTGCATGGCCTGCGATGAAATTCACCAATTCGTCGATGTGTGGTAGAGGAAAGTCATCCTTTGGACTTGTTCAGATCTCTGAAATCCACACACACTCGAATTCTGCCATCTTTCTTCAGCACTGGAACAATGTTGGCCAGCCAAGTCAGATACTCAGATACTGGCAAAAACCCTGCATCTATCTTCTTGGTGACCTCTTCCTTAATCTTTAAAGCCCAATTCGGGCGTATTCTCCGAAGTTTCTGCTTGACGGGTCGGGCCTCGGGGTCAAGAGGGATCCAATGCTGTACAATCTCAGGATCAATTCTAGACATGTCTTCATAAGACCATGCAAAAACATCTTTGAAATCTTTTAATAAATCGACTAAGCGCTCGCGTTCCTCTAAAGACATCGTGGACCCGATCTGGACCAGACGCGGATCCTTCTCAATACCCACATTAATTGAAACGATTTCATCAACAAGGGGTTTTATAAACCTCTCATCCTCTCGATCAATCAAATGTTTTAAAACTAGAGGAAATCCTTCCTCGTCATTTTCATCTTAATTTTGAAAGTCATGATCAATGCAATACACAAGTGGCACATAGAAGTACTCGAAAACTGCAATGGTATCATTCACATTGAAAAGTTCCAGCTCATCCAATTCTTCAATTACAACCGACTCAAAAGAAAAGGAAAAAGACGACCTGGACAAAACAACAGCATCCGGGTTATCAATCCCAGGAATACTAGACTCAGACTCAGAAGAATTGGAATCTAATTCTGACTCCACGGACCTTGTGGAATCAGATTCTGACTCACTACCTGATTCAGAACTGCTGGACAAAAAGCCTTCATCTAGCTGCCAAGTGAGAGAGAGTACGTTAAATGCATCCAGAATACCACTGAAAGGGTGCACACCTAATTGATCTCCGATCATGGAAATAGTGAAGTCATCCCCCAAGCTCTCCGGTTTGATCTGAGGATCCAAAAAGAGACACGCTAGTGCTGCTTCTATCTCAAGTTCATTGCTGTTAGACTCATCCTCTGTACTCTATTCAACCTCATGAGTTAATTCAATCCGTTCCTTTGTGGCTTCATCCTCTTGCAGCTATAGGTCAAAGAAAATCTCAAAGCCGGGCAGACGCCGCTTCTCAGAGTTCAACCATGGCTCAGGAAAGCCGTAAAATGGGAAGTCATCCCCCTCTCGAACAAAGCAGTCATTCAGAGTTCCCTGAATTGGCTTATGCACAAGCTCATAGTGCTTTCCACTTTGCCTTGCTTTGGCTCTTCCTGCCATTTCCTTCCCTTTTCTTACCCAATCCTCTTTGGTAGACATGTAACCTAGACCAAAGGTATGAGGGTTATGTAGCATTTCAGCCAGTGCATTAACGCCCTTCCGGCTGCTCTTTCCTAATCCCATCCCAGGTATATGTCGTAGCTTGTTCATGAGGTAGATAGATTGAGCACTGACGTACAACCTCTCATCAACAGCCAAAATATTTTGCACAACCCGGGCCTCAGCCAAGGTAAATCCAGACAGGAAAACATCCTCATTGCCGCGCATAATTTCCAATACTGGTGTGGTGACCTTAGGCGGAGGATGGATAGATGAATTTCCAAACACAATGGCCACCTATTTTCCAAGGGGGTACTTCAGCATCTGATGAAGAGTGGAACATACAATTTTTACTTGGTGCAACCATAGCTGCCCAAGGAATAAGTTAAAAGTGGCCGGAACATCCAGGACGTGAAACTCAATCTCCTGTTGCACCGGGTCAACCTGTGTTCTGATCCAAACTGTCTCCATCACCTCTCGACTTGTGTTGTTGTAGGCCCGGATCACCTGGGTCGTTGGTACAAAGTCTGCTAGCTTTAAGCCAATAGCATAGGTTGTGCGAGACTGACACACATTAATCGCAGACCCAGTGTCCACCAACACAACCGGTATCCACTTCTCTCTAAACTCAACCGAGATATACAGTGGTTTGTTATGTGTAGAGCCCTCAGGTGGCAATTCCTTATCTAAGAAGGTCAAAGTTGGCGAGGCCCCTCCCGCGATAACAAGTCCCACTAATTGTTCGGGACTTGTGTCGATAGACAGCTTAGCCTTATCCATTGCTAATAGGACGGCTTGCTTGTGTACCCATGAAGCCATGAGCAACCCCCAGATGGATATTTCTACTTGGATCTTCTTTAGCTGCTTCTGTACAGCTTCTCCCTCCAACTGTTTATTCTTCTGTTTTTCTGCCTCCTTATCATTTCCAGATGCTTCTGATTAGTCCAAGTGCGGGGGCTTGAAGTACCGCCTGCTTTTAGTCATGTGATCCACTTCCTCAGAATACCAAGTGTCGTCTGGCAGGTCTTGGCCCCAATCCTCATCTATGTGGGCAAGATGCAGATCATTATCTTCCCACCAGACTTCTTCGGCAACTAACAGACAATTGTCCGGTTCCGTCGTAATTACTCTCACATCATAGTCATCCCTCACAGGGTGCTTGGCTTTTCTAGCTTCCTAAATATTCCCATCCTTTTCATGTTCGAATCGCTTCAGTGCGGCTTCTTGTTCAGTGTCCACAATACTTTTAACGCCCATTTCTTGAACAGAATTCTTAGTACCAGCGCTCTCTGGCAACTTCCCCTTGTCTTCGGCCGTTCTGGCCTTTGTAGCAGTTCCTGCTTCCAGCTGTTCCGGCCTTGGTTGAAATCCCTCATCCACATCAGGCTAGTCACTGAGCCACCCTGAATTATCTGCTAATCCGTTCAGATTGAACCAATTAATTTGCACATCCCATGAATCTTGCTCATTGAAGAACTGCAGATTGTTGATGTCCTCCTCGAGGTCAGCTAAGTCATCCAATCCTTGGCTCGGGCCATCCTCCCGGACTACACTGACTTCCATTCCTGTTGGCAACTCCAACTCTGGTCTAGCCTGATTGGTTGGCACAATATAGCGACACGGGTTGTATTACTCCTCGGATAAGTCCACGGAGCCCTCAGGCGCTGAACCAACATTCCTATCCTCCAACAAGGCCACCCTGCCTTCATCTACCACAGTAACCACCATAGGTTTGGGTTGGGATGTGGACGTGTTCAACATGCGCAAGTCTGTGCTTTCCAAGATGAACAGTGCCGGCTTAGGTAAGTAGGAGGGGGTGATGTATATACTAGGGTCGTAAGGGACGGCCAGTGTTTGGATAAGGTTTATTTGCCGGGGTGGAGGGGCTTGGTTATGTGTTGGAAGAGGATTTGTAGTGACATTGGGCTTTTAAGGAGGTGCTATCACTTTGTTGTCAATGAGATTCTGAATCTCATGACGAAGTCTAAAGCACTAGTCGGTATCATGAACATGCTGTTGGTGGAAGACGCAGTACTTAGCCGGGTTGTGTGTAGGAGAGAGAGAATTGGACAATGGGCGTTGTTCTAACGGCTTCAAATTTTCTAATCAGGACCCTCAAGATCGCAGATAAAGACATGTAGAGTGGGGTGAAAACCCTCTGGCCTTAGGCCTGATGGCTGGAAGTTTGAGGGGGTGTATTGGCTGTACCGGCAAAAAGATTGGCGGTCTTGGGGGTGGTGGTGACCATGCCCACATCTGAAGACCTTGCAGCTACACTACTGCCGGTAGTCGCATTGGAACTGTGTGTGAAAACCCTCTTAGGCTGCTCTTTCTCGTGATCTATCAGACCCTATTTCATTGCATCCTCTATTTGCACCCCTATTTCATGGAGGTTGGCAAATGTTGACAGAGGTAAGACTATCATTTTCTGTAGCAACCTCGTTTGCAGATAACGGACCACCATTCGGATCTGGTCCTTTTCAGCCGGTCGAGTGGCCATCATGGAAGCCTTGGCCCTCCACCGAGTCACAAAATTTGAGAATCTCTCGTTCGACTTTTGGCGGGTTGCTTCGAGATCACGAGTTGTGACCTCGATCTGTGTGTTGTATGAGTACTACAGTATGAAGGTCTGAGCCATTTCTTCCCAATTCCTCTTTACAGAGTCTTCCAACTTGGCGTAACAAATGGCCGCGATACTCGACAGGGTCCGGCCAAAGAGGGATAACTTCTGTAGTCTAGACAGGCCCATCGACCATAGAATGTCTGAGAATAGCTGTAAGTAGGGCTGTGCAAAATACCGCACAATCCACTAAAACTGCACCAATCTGCTTCAATCTGCACCGCTCTAACCACTAACTGTGTTTTAAACTTTAAAATTTATAATCCGCCAATTGAACTGCTCCGCTCCGTTATAGTTAATACATATATATTTTTTAACTTCCAATGAAATATCAATGTAAAAATGAGTATGAGAGATATTTAAGATATGAAATTTATTACAAATTAGTGGTTATATAGATGAAACATATTATATAAAATTACTTTGTGTTATATATCTAAAAAATATTATACAAATTAGTGTTATATATTATGCAAATATATGATAATTAGTTAGAATATTCTTCAATCTGCCAATCCGCTAACCCGCCATTCGGTTTGTAATTTTACTTTCAAACCGCCTGATCCGCATCGCACACACCCCTAGCCATAAGTGGACCATGGGATCACCCGAGCCATCAAAGCGGTCTATATGCAGCATTTTAAACCTATCTGGCAATGTCACTGCCGAATCTGTATAGCCGTCCTCTATATCCGAGATAGAATTCACGCATTGTGCCCGCTTAAAGAGCTTTTCCAACTTGCTCACTTTAAGTGCGGTAAGGTCAACCTCAAACTCAAACGGTGCCTCTGTTGGGTAAACCGGTTCTTTGGAAGTCTGGGGTGGAACTGGCTCTGCTGGAATGTCCACATTTTCCTGGACATTGGTTGTAATCCTGGGTATTAGAACCCTGACTGGGTGTGGATGCGAAGAAGAAGCTACTGCTTGATGTGGTTGTTGTTGCTATTAAAGCCTACTGATCAACTCAGCCTGCTGGGTTGCAATCTCCGCTTGACGGGCAGTGACTTTCGCTTAGCGGGCAGCATCTAGCTGCATAGCCTCAATAGTTTGTTGGAGTTGGCGTAGCATGTCTTCCATGTTGACTAAGGGGTGCTGAGCTATCGGAATAACTGATCTTGATTGAGCACAGGTGAAGCAGACAGTGGCTGTTAAATAACCAGTGAACTATGCCTAACTCTCCTTCGTCTTGTAACCGGGGGTAGTGAAACAAACACTGGCTGTCCTCCAATAAGATCCCTGAATCGGTAAATCCTTCTAACCCGGGTTTAGAGTGCTTGGGGGGTAACAGCCTCATCTGAAGCAATCGTGAAAGACTACCTTGCAAAAAGAAAATAAAGCAAAAAAAGCAAAAAAAAAAAAAAAAATCAGAAAATGCACAACACTTCGACTCAAATAGAAACAACACGCAGTTGTACTTATAAGCTGGAGAACTATACTCAAACACTGATTTCTGCCCCAAAACTGATACCCTCAAACTGATACGCAGACTTACAACTGATACATACATTCCTGCAGAGTTTCACTCTAAAAGCACGTATCAAGCAAGTAAGAGCCAAAACACTCCTATGATGGGGTAGGGTTACCTTGTCCTGATTTCGTTAGGAACTAGGGATTCACTACGCAAACAAGCGATTTCAAACAATTCCTGCATTCGGGTGACCAATTTGTCCTAGTTTGGAACAGTCTCTACGACTTCTGATATGCAACTAGGTCGATTGGTCTACAAAAAAATGTACCTTGACAAGACCACCTAATATACCTCTCGCTCCTAACACCGAGAAGTCAAAAAAGGATCAAACGATACAGCGGTAGTCCAGATCAAAGGATTGTGTTCCCATCGTGGAAGAGCCCGCAACCGGTCAGCCTTATGACAAGCTTTTCCAAGCAAGCCTCTGGCAAACCGCTCAGGAATAGCAGATGACAAACACTACGATTTAGGCGCACCGATGCAAATGCAATGCAAAGAAACGCATAAGTGTAGATAAAACAACATATCATGAGTTCGAGTCAAGTTCTCTAAGTCCCCAGCGGAGTCACCAGAAACTATAGCTCGACTTTTTCGCACCCCCTTTTGGAGAGCTCGAATGAAGCCCTACAGTTCAGATTCCCGTGGTTCTGAATCTAATCTCACAAAGTGCAATGTGAAATTAATAATCACCAAAGAGTCCAATCCGGCAAACCTTTTTGAAAAATCGATTTTAAATCAAATAATGCCAAAATTGGACTGCTTTGCCAAATTACAGAGTCGCCACCTAAATATTTTGTTTTTGGGGAAATTTAGGAAACCCTGACTCATTCCAAAGGCCACATGCCCATTATCACCAAAGTTGCCTCGGCTCGGAAACTTGGGTACGAGGAGGGAAGGTCATGAATTGAGCACCCCCGCTCGCCCGATCAAAGACCAACCTGCCATTTCCTTCCCTTTTCTTACCCAATCCTCTTTGGTAGACATGTAACCTAGACCAAAGGTATGAGGGTTATGTAGCATTTCAGCCAGTGCATTAACGCCCTTCCGGCTGCTCTTTCCTAATCCCATCCCAGGTATATGTCGTAGCTTGTTCATGAGGTAGATAGATTGAGCACTGACGTACAACCTCTCATCAACAGCCAAAATATTTTGCACAACCCGGGCCTCAGCCAAGGTAAATCCAGACAGGAAAACATCCTCATTGCCGTGCACAATTTCCAATACTGGTGTGGTGACCTTAGGCGGAGGATGGATAGATGAATTTCCAAACACAATGGCCACCTATTTTCCAAGGGGGTACTTCAGCATCTGATGAAGAGTGGAACATACAATTTTTACTTGGTGCAACCATAGCTGCCCAAGGAATAAGTTAAATGTGGCCGGAACATCCAGGACGTGAAACTCAATCTCCTGTTGCACCGGGCCAACCTGTGTTCTGATCCGAATTGTCTCCATCACCTCTCGACTTGTGTTGTCATAGGCTTGGATCACCTGGGTCGTTGGTACAAAGTCTACTGGCTTCTTGATAACATGCTTTGAAACACGTATTCAAATAAGTATTGAATTGAAAATGCAGTTTGAATGATGTGCTGAGTCTCGGTGCATGCAAGACAAATGAATGGATGCAAACATGCGAGCATAAGATATGCTAATTGAAAATGTCCCTAATCTAACCATCGAAAGCGATTAAATAAAAGGGAGAAAGACACGGGGTTGGAAGACATACACACACGCACACACACTTATTACATCATTATTCCATCACGAACCGAATTAATAAGAGCTAAGCTAATCTAAGCTAAGCTAGGCTAACTAATCTAATTGAACTAATTAGACTAATTATTACAAATCAAATGAATAACTAGCAAACTAATTACTAATTATTACAACACTTTAATTAATTAGCAACTAATTAATTAAAACAAATGCACACTAACTAAACATGCAAGGCATTTAAACTATGTCGATACTGCTCCACTTTGGAAAGTAGAAGATGCATGCGCTCGGTTCTCGCCCCGAAAAGCCACCGCTTTACTCTTGGGAGACTCTATTTGCAGGGTTGACCATACTCCAGAATCTTTCTGCTCCACCTTGCCAAATCTCTGTTGAGGATTGCATCAGTGGCCTGCCGGCCATGGATGGTTGCTGTCGACCATCTGCCTGCCAAAGGGTTGTACTATCGACCATAAATGAAGCCTTGCCAGCCATGGGTGGGGCACTGCCAACCACTGGTGAGGCAGTGCCGGCCACTGATGCTCTGAGTCACCACACTGCAACAAAGCACAAACAGAGCAAAATAAAGGTTTTTTTGGAGGTTTGTTTGTACTGTGCCCCTCCTTATCATCTCAAAACCTCAAAGGAGTGGAACACTTGGATCCAAAACCACCAACCAGGCATTTTCAATGCATGATGGCCAAGAAACCAAGGAGTACAATTTCATTGTATGCAAAAACAAGACTCAAGACCATCACCCTATCATGCGTGATCAAGGGCAATGGAAACAAAAGGGATTGGCTTATTTCATCACTTTGAGTATGAAATGCTCCAATCTTCCTTATGTTTAATATAACATCCGATTGAACACATGCAATGCAACACAAAATGCTTAACTTGCTCAAGTTTTACTTATTCATTTTGTTTACTCATTTTAGATTACCGATTCATTCTTTAATGGATTAAGTCCAAAAGTGAGTGTCCTCTAATGGAAAGATGGTTCAAACCACAAGATGCTTTAGGCGTGAAAGAGGCATTACACTGTTGGTAATGAACCCCTTAAGGGATTAAACCATTAGGTGTAACACCTCAATTTCATACTTTGGCAAACAAGTGGTTTAAAACCGCTTTTAAAGAAAACAAAGAGTGAAGAATGAAGGGAGGTTGCAGAGGTTAAAAATGCTGAAATGAAGTGAAAAACAACACTAAAACATGCTTTCAACTCAAAATAATGATGCTCAAAGCTTTAAGACACTAAGCTAGTGGAGGAATTAACCCTACAACTATACAAGCCTCAAATGAATTAACCAGCCCAAAACAGAGCCAAAACAGTGGCAAAAATATGTTGGACAAAAGCTAAGGCTAGAAAAACATGCTAACACACAAAGTTATCTAGGCATGCAAACAAGACACAAGGAGGGGAGGCTAACCCCTTCAATTTTGGACTTCAAAACAAGGTTTTTACCACTGAAATAACTCTGATTTTCAGTGGTTAAAAGGCCCAAAAGGTTTGATTTAAAGGTGATGAAAGATGGCACAAAAAGCTTCACAAGCTAAGGAACAAAAAGGGGGAACAACCCCTTAACTCACAAAGACTCAAACTACCATTTTTATGCCTCAAAAACAAAGTTTTTTATACTTCAAAAACAGCCTTAAAACAGTTGAAAAAGATGGCAAAGCAAGTATGAAAATTAAGCTAGCAAAAAGAAATTTCTACCTCTTGAAGGAAAGACACAAATTAAGCAACAACCCAAGCTCAAACCTTCTTCTAGAGCTCAAACAAAACCCCAAGAGACCTCATCTCCAAGGTGGTCAAATTTGATCAAGGGTCTATGTGCAAAAGCTAAGAGAAACTAGGCTATAAAGCACAAAATATCAAGAGAGAGAGAGAATTCTAGAGAGAGAGAGAGAGAATTTTTGTCTTCAAAAATTTCTAACCCTTGCACATGCAAGAGAGGGGTTCTATATCTAGAAAATACAAAATCACCTCACAAACATCCAGCCATACATGTGTTGGAAGATGCTTGAATTTGTGCAAACAACTGGCAC
The DNA here is from genome assembly GCF_004153795.1 of Camellia sinensis. NCBI lineage: Eukaryota > Viridiplantae > Streptophyta > Magnoliopsida > Ericales > Theaceae > Camellia > Camellia sinensis. The sequence continues at coordinate 1,423,060 of NW_021024778.1, read as the reverse complement.
AAAATATCACAAAATATCTGCTGGATACACTGGTGGCCGACCGACCATCAATGATGATCGCAAGGCTTCATTGATGGTCAGCAGGGCACATCAATAGCCGGCAAGCCAAGAGCCATGGCCGGCAGCCTTCAAGGATGGCCGGTAGGCCATGAACAACATCATGCTGAAAAGACCTAGACATGGTCCAAAGATGAGACAAAATGGATGCAGGGTTTGGAAAACTTAAACCTGTGGTGTTCCGTCGCGGACTTCGAGCGCTCAAACAGCAATCAGACTCATTATCGGATGTACCTGCAAAAATATCCAATTCTTAAAGGGACTGTCAAAAATGGGGTGTCTACAAGTGCCATCACCAACCATGACTTGATTCATTCCCTAGTAGGGTTGATAGAAACTCAGTTTACTCGGATTATTGGTGAGATGAGTTGTGGTTGCTGAATCAACATACCAAGCATTAGCTATACGAAGGCACTTGTGAGAAGGTAGAAAAGGCTCTTGGATTCATGGAAATTGTGTTAACTGGATAATAACTCATAGTGTAGGAAGAAAATATTGGCTGAAAGCTAGGATTTATTCGATGTCCACCCTTAAGAGCATAGTGATTCCCTTTTCCACTGATTTGACAAGCAAGATCATAACTATAAGGTCAACCCCCTCTTCGGTCTCTAGCATTATCAAAATGAAAAACTCCTTTATTAAAGCCATGAGATCTACTTCCTCTATTATAGCTAGAATTAAAGTTTTAATTACCAGAATTACCAGACTGGTTGTTGTTGGAGAAAGTAGAACTTGCAGAATTGTGACCAGAAAAACCAGAGGAAGAACTCATGTAAGAAGTATTAGTAGCAGCAAAGGCAAGATTCAAATCAGAATTTGTGCCTTGTTTGAGATCTTTCTCAACATGAATGGCTTCAGAACACAAAAATGAACAAAGGTCATCCATGGAAAGAGAATCAATTTTGTCTTGAATCATTGTCCTAAAAGCATTATATTCCTCCGGCAGACTTATTAAGCACAATTAAAATGAGATCCTCATCATAAACTGGTGAAGAGGCAAGAAGCAATCAACCAAATCTTTAATCTCCTACAGATAAACCTTCATAGTCTTTGATTTCTTAGTTAAAGAACTAAGTTTGTTCTTTGATCGATGTATGTAAGAACGAAATAGAGAAGTGAAATGCTTCTCTAAAGCAATCCGTACCTCATGACATTGCTTCAGATGAAGAATTGACGAAAAAATTAAAGGTGTTAGGGTTGCAATGATGCAACTAAGAAGACACGAATCAACCAGGCGCTATTTCTGATACTCAGGATTGACAATCAACTTGTTACTTGAATCGAGAACTGTCTTTGGTGGAACATCTTCAGATCTATTGAGAAAACCAATTAGATCTATAGCTTTAAAGATGTTGCGAATTTGACATATCCAAATGACATAATCTGTAGCTTCAAGCTTCACAGTGGCCGTTGAATTTACGTTTGAGATCAGAAGATGAACATTCAATGGAAGAGATTATTTGTCATAATGAAACCACCATTGTTGCTTGTTGGACCACGAGAGCTCTCATACCATGAATAAATGATAAAGTAGAGAGAGAAAGTGAGAGGAAATAAAAATCACCACAAAAACTATGTGGGTCTCAACACTACCATGTGGCATAGTTATGGATTATCATGTATATAGAAGTTGTCAAACCCTAATCAAACATTACAACAATATTATTTATGAAGTAGAACTCATTATGAGATGAGATTGTATTAATATAGAAGTCTTAAATAACCAGAGATTGTTTGAGAAAAGACTTATGGACCACTCAGACTACTTGTTAGAAACAACATATGATTATTACAAATAGACTTCACCTCCATTTGTTAAGGTATGTTGTTTTATGTATTTAATTTGTCCATTAAATATTTTTATAATGTTAGAGGACTAACTTGGGCGTCAGAGGACTCGGCCGTTTAGCAGTTGGGAATGTTTTCTCTTGTAAATGGCGATCATGTGGTGATTCTAATCATCTTTTTCATTGGATTTCTTCATCATCAAATAACATATTTTTTGTGTCTATATAATTGGCGCCTTCTGTGGGAAATGATAAAATTCAATAAAAATGATGATTACGTTTTTTCGTGGTGTTGGCCTTCAAGGTATCAAACACTGATTTCATCATCAATGAAATGTGTTTTTCTGAGGCTTGTTTTATGGTATTGCTTGTTTTTATCAATTATATGGTAATAATGGTAATCTTGTATCAGCGTTGTACCAGTATATACCTATATTTAGATAAATCTATCTCAACCGAGTTGGAGTTAATGCATTGATGACCGCCGCCTCTCATCAACGTGCTTAACATTATCATTAGATGAAGCACTATAATCAGTAAGCAAGAAAATCTATGATTGGGCAAACTCATCATTGTAGCCAACATAATCAAGCAAAGGGATATGGCCTCAAATTCAATGCAAATAACCTATATATGGAAGGCATATTGGCAACCGCAGAAGAGATGGAAAAAGAATTATCCATTTGGAAGAGGAAACGTCATTATTGATTCTTATGCTCAGAAATATAGATTTTTTCATGATATCATCACATCAAAATCTGGAGGGCAAGAGCAGTGGGCGAGTCGAAATATGGCTTAATAAATTGAAACATGAAGCATACGTCCTTACAAAAAGATAGTGACTTTATGGCCAAAAGCATAAATTGTTATACTCGACTTGGATATAGACCGTTATTTTGATCAAATATGCCACCGAACCTAGATGGAGACCATTATTTTGCTCAGATATACCACATGTGTGGGATCTCCCGAAGGGTATCCAGTGTGCCCAATAGTTCACCCTCGTTTGGTTCACAAATGTGCAATGGCAAACAAGTGAGGGTCCAAATCTAGCAAATCCATAGAAAATCTACTAATCACAAGAAATGCCAAATGAAGACCATGCCACCAGACTCAAATTTGCCACCAGACTCGGATTTGCCACCTAATCTTTTTGAAAAAAGTAGGAATCTCTGACTCGTGCCAAATGAAGGCACAACCAAAACGTCTAGACTTGGGAACTTAGTTATGGGCAGGAAGGTCATGAATTGAGCACCCTTGCTCACCCAATCAATAGAACAGCCTCTACTAATTATTGATATGAGATTCATTACTAAAATATGCTCATGTTCTAAATATGCACATGGAAATGCCAACAGGTTTTACCCTCTTCTCTTGTGATAGCACAATTGAGCAATTTTACCTCCTTAAAGTGTGAGACACTGATAGGTTGTACCCTCACTCATGCAGCAGAATCTTTGAGTCGTTTTCCCTTCTCAAAATGTGAGACACTTACAAGTTGTACCCCCATTTCGTGTGGTAGCATGTCTTGGGTTGCACCCTTGAGTTCCCCTTGATCAACAGGTAGGTTGAGATTAGAGTTCTTAGTTTTTGCTCACATACTCCCCTCTTTTATCCTCTCGCGAGAAACACGTTTGGATCATTTCCCTTCTTTGAAGCATAGAAATGCTACCACGAATGGTTATTAATGGGATTCTGGTAATAAAAGGTGTGGGTGAAAGCATCAATATAGTCCCAAAAACTATATCGAGTTTCAAGGTTTCGAATATCCAACTGACAAGTGGTATGCGGATGAATGCCCCAAGTGGTAATGGGCATAATGTTGTGGATAGTAATCTTACTATACTGGATATGGCTTACTGTTTTAGAAGGATCATGCAAAGTATGCTTGATCTCAGCAGATCCTGTTTCAACAAGTATCTGTTTATATAAATATCTATACTGGTCAAAGTGGAGAGGAAATTGTTACGTGGTAAGATACCTTCGTTTGATTTCCCACGGGTCTGTCATCCACTTCTCAGCTGCGAGTTCAATATAGAGAACTGTTTCCTCAGTAATACTGTTAGGGGTATACTGTTCTTCAGGTTTAAGGAGAACACCCTTAACTGATTAACTGGATTCACCTTTACTGGTAGAGGTGTTGAGCCTAGGAAATTCTGTATGATAGGGGTTAGAACCCCTACCTCGACCTCAACGGCCTCTGCTGGTCATTCTGAAATATTTGCTTGACCATGCAAATATTAACGGGTTAGAAAATCGGGTAAAGAATTATGTTCACCTTTGATATATTCAATATCAAAGTCAAATACGAATAAAACACTTTGCCATGTTGCAAATATCTGTTTGGATGCTGAATTTAAAACATCTTTTTTGAAAATTTGTTTAGCTGCTGAACAATCAACTCTTATAAGAAAATGTTGATTGAGAAGATCATCCTGGAATTTTAAAACAAATTTAACAATGGCTAAACATTCATGTTTAATAGTTGGATAATTTAAAGATACTCCTCTCCAACTACCAGAATGAAAACGTAAAAGTTCTTCTATTAAAGTAGTAGGATTAATTTGTTTTAAAATCCCGCCAAATCTCTATTTAGAAGCATCAGTTTCAACTATCTTTTTCCACTGCGGGTTAGGAAGTTGAAGACAAGGTAATTGTTTAACCTTAGCGTAGACCGCCCAAACTTCCTCCGCGCGCCCCCCTTTCGGAGAAGGCGCGAATTAGGTCCTGCTACTACAGTTCGGACTCCTGTTACGGTTCTGAATCTAGTCTCACAAAGTGCAATGTAAGATTGATAAATCACCAAAGAGTCTAATCCGGCAAATCATTTTGGAAAACTAATTTTCAATCAAATAATGCCAAAATTGGACTACTTTGCCAGATTACAGAGTCGCCACCTAAATATTTTATTTTGGAAAATTTAGGAAACCCTAACTCGTGCCAAAGGCCACGTGTCCGTCATCACCAAAGTTGCCTCGGCTCGGGAACTTGGGTACGAGAAGGGAAGGTCCTGAAATGAGCACCCTCGCTCTCCCGATCAAAGGATCGACCTCTACTAAGCATGATATGTTGTTTCATAGATACATGTGTTCTTATTCTGATTATTAGCTAACTTACTATGTGATGCGCACAACATACAAGTATAGACTAAATCGCTTAACTTGGAACAAATCAACTCATGTTTGTTTTTGAAAATGGTTTGAAAATGCCACCCTCACGGTGGGCTAAAGCGCGGATTTGCCATCTCACAAGATGGGCTTAAAACATTCATTCGTTGAATTGTCCCAATTCAAGTAAGAAAGCCTTCATCCACAGGCATTCATGCAGTTTAGCACTTAAGCAAATAGCCTCATGATAAGCATGTTATCATGGCAACACTCACACTTATGCAAGGATGCTAAAGCATAAAACTTACAATGTACTCCGAGCCAAAACAAAAGCTAGTTAGAAATCATGCATGATCGTAACTATGTTAAGATGCCTAATGCAACACATGCAATAATGCAACTAATAGGCTCGGCTATCTAAGATGGCATATGAATGCAACACTTTGATAACAGCT
>NW_021024778.1:1370263-1409624 GCF_004153795.1 Camellia sinensis | reverse complement strand
AAAATAGGCTATTTTAGCCATAACAAACAAAACATCACATCCAACCTATAATCATTACATTCTTCTCTCACAAAAAAAGTCAAAAAAGCCAAAAAGCCAAAAAGCCCTTCCCAAACCAAGCTTTTTAGCCCAGGCTAAAATAGCCAAAAAAGCCAAAAAACCAACCTACTTCCCAAACCAAGCCTTAATTTGTCTTTTTCTTTCCTCTGTTTTGTCTTTTACTTCATTGTTTTTTTTTTTTTTTATATAGGTGACAGCAGCTGCACTGTTGCAACTCTAATTAGAGCTCCGGAGCATGACCCGACAAGTACAGATATTGACAATGAATTATGTTTATGAAAAAATTAGAGTAAAATTAAATGGAAAAGACAAAAATTTATAATTAAACAAAAAAATCATAATTAAATATTACAAAATAATGTCATAATTAAAAAATTAATCATAATTAATGAAAAAAATAACGTAACTAAAGATATATAATATGTGGATGTGTATAATAGAATTCTCTAAATTATTCAAGTAAGTATTACCTATTATGACTCCGCATTTTTCTTGAAAAAATTATCAATCAATGGTAATTTTTAAAAATTATTTCACATTAATAAAAAAAATTATAATTATAATTATTAATATTTGTAATATTTATCACCTTTTGATAATTTTTTTGCCTAACTATTTTTCCATTTTTCTTTTCTTAACATTTCCTTCTTTCTTTTTATTTTTTATAATATAAAAACAAATACTAACTTTTTTTGTTTCCATTTTATTAACCATGCAAGGTAAAAGACAAATTATTCTTTTATTCTCTCTTCTATTCTATTTAGGGGGATTTTTTTTAGGGTCCCTGGTATTAAGTTTTTAGAGCATAAAAAGGACATTCAATATTTTCATAATGTTTAAGGTCCTTCACACATCGATCCAAAGAAATTTCAATTCAGAGAAAATTAAAAAATTTCTCAAGTTTGCACAAATTTCTCTGGTTTGTACAAATTTATCTAATTTGCAAATTTATCTGGTTTGTACAAATTTCTTTGATTTGCAAATCTCTTCAAACTTTCATTTCAGACACTGAAACTAAAATGTTTTCATTGGAGTTCAACAAAATAGAGCTGATTGTGTGGTTGTGTTTCACGGCGGTGGTTGGGCTTTCTAGCGGTGGTAAAGATTGTGGTGGTGGTGGTAGTTATGTTGAGAGAGTGGACTTGGGTTGTTTTGCATTGTTCAACGAGCTTGAGACGACTGCGAATGGTGGTTCTCATAGGGAGAGTGTGTTGGCGAAGAAGAGTTGAGAATTTTGATATAGAAATAGGGGATTGTGGTGAGGGTTTTGATTGATCGGCATTTTGGGTTCAGAGGGCAAGGTGGTAGGTGAGACGTCTCTTTGTAAATTGCTCCACTGGTGTAGTATAAAATATGTGCTATTTTAGCAGACCATATTCTACATTGTCGGAGTGTTTTACGTTGTGTTGTGCTTCTTTAGTACTGCTACACCTAAATACTACATCAATGAAGTTGCTCTAATGTTCTTGTCATGCATCAACATGTCTTCTATGACCCTCAATCAAAGAAAAAAGGAAAAGTAACAGAAGGAACTCATGTAGTACCTTTAAGGTGTAACCACCCACGCATTAACTCATGAGCGAGAATCGCACCTGTCAGTAATCTGTATAAAATGAAGATGCGTCCATAAGAGTTCATAACATTAACCAAGGTTTGCCACTTACAAGAGTAAACAACAAAAACATCATATGGAAGTGTAGAAATGTAAAGTGTCAAACAATTATAAAACAGAGAGACAGAGGGCGTGAAAAGAGTCTTTGTTGTCTAAGCAAAGACTCTTAACTTAGTTTTTATCTTTAAAGGTTTCTTAATTCCTCTTTAAAAATTAAGTGACGACTCTTTGTTGTCTAAGCAAGTTAGTCCAATGTTTGTATGGGAAATGGGCCTTAGACTCAAAAAATACATAGCGCCCACACGTAGAAGAGGCAAATTATGGAGGTTAGGCTTGACTTTGTGACATTAAATTAATAATCAAATATAACAGCTTAGGTACCTTAATAATATTAGGTTCAAGGCCATTTGGACCCAATGAGGTAAAGGGAGCCATGAATGGTGCTGGTTTACTACCCAAAATAGTAGTTCCTGGGATTAATGTTGCCGTTGGATTCACATTAGTCCTTGTGTAATTGACAATTGTAGCTATGTCATTCAGTCCTACTGTTGTTCCTGTAAGTAATTGAGCTCCAAGGGGCATACCACTGTCACTCCCGTAGATGTTTACTAGGACGATACCTACACCTCCTACTCTTTTCACCTCCATAGCACTCTGGACATTGAATCCCAAACAGACAACAATCTTTCCTTTTACAAGCTTTGGTGAAAGGGTACCGGGGAGGCAATTTCTGAAAAATTCAATCAAATATTTGATATCAAGCCATTAGTATGTATACCCCCAAAACAAAGAAAGTGAACACAAAAATGAGAATGGTCACTCCAATAAAGAAAGATTATTTCTAAAGTTTTTTTCTTCAACATTTTCAGAAATTTGGCAATAAATTATTATTCCTAGCTTTTTTAACAAACTCTGTAATTTGTACTATAATTCTCAGTGTTTTCTTAAACAAGAAGAAAAGCTTCACAAATTTGGCAACAAAATAATATCATTTTGGTGAAGGATGTCAGATAATCATCAATAATTAGATTTTAATGTTTTCTTTTTCTTGGTATTTACTGAAACTCTGCAAATTATATCCTCCCTGCGAGTTTTGGGGAAACTCTATTCTTTTAGAAAACAAAACAATATTGTTTCCTTCCAATTGCTTGCATGAAAGGTACCAAGTAGACACTGTCTGGAAGATCCAATCATATATTTAAGATTGCAGACTAAAGCAACAAAACACGTTTTTTCAAGGGTATTGGTTTAATTTGTCATTTAGTAAATGAAGGCTTGGCCTAGGTAAAAAATAATAGTGCCATATGTATGTGTGTGTCTGTATATATGTATGGCCCAATATACAGTCAAGGATCTTTTCTCTTAGAGGATTCCCAAATCTCATTTTCCTTTCCCAATGCAATCCCAATCGTTTGATTATGCCTTGAGGATTCCATAATCTTGAGATTTTCACATATAGATATAATGGTTGAAAGTGCTTTGAGATAAGGCAATGTAATGATCTAGGAACAGAGGATCTAATGTCATATATATATATATATATATTGTGTGTAAAATTAGAGTTTTACCTGAATTTTCATTTGATTTCCTAGCACAAGGGGTGAAGGAAAAACTCTATCAATGCTACTTGCAGCAACAGTGATGATCCATGGAGCCACATTAGTGACAGTTGAAGGAGTTGGACCTGAGTTGCCAGCACTACATGCCACTACAATTTCTGGTAAGTATTCTGTGTGGACATTTGTCATCTGCATGATCAACATCAGTTGTTTCTATGTTTCCGCCATCTCCAACTGTTATGTAAATAGGACCACATGGGTCAAGTGTATAATTGTAAAAATATGAAAAATTTCTATTAGAATTCTTAGAAAAAGCTCAGCACGGTAACAAGCATAAAAAACAAATTACACGACAAGAAGTTTAATTTAAGCTCTAAAGAAGAAGATTATATTGTCATTTCTTTCAGCTCACATCTGGGGATACACTTGGAGTGTTATAATTGTCATCACAGTAAAGCGTGCATACTCTATAAAGCTACAATTCTGCAGTATCCTTGAATCATATATATTTGGTACACAAGTTACAATTCTGCAGTATCCTTGAATCATATATATTTGGTACCATTGTTGAGGGATACTTATAAAATTTATATATGTGATTATTGTTAAATAAAGAGAAAATAAGAGGTTAACCAATCTAAGAAGTTTAGAAAAGTAAAACTTAATTTCAAAGGAGAAAACTAAGAAAAAGACATTAATTTGGCTCAAACAGTATACACTAGTTCCAGAATAGTGAAACCATTAATAGTGAGCAAATTAAAAGTATCTAAGGCATACCATCTGAATTGCACCATGATAAAGAACCAAGAGGACATACCAAGAATCCGACAGCCTGTCTTACGTGTTTTAGTTCATCCCAGGATGTCCCTGCATACTGCATTGGGGAGAAAACAGACATTATAGCAAAAATGTGCCTGACCAAAAATATCAATAGCAAGGACAAGTTTGGTGCCAAACAAAAATATATATAGTGTAATTAGTCTCCTATGGGCCGTTGCTAGTGTGGGAAAAACTAGAGCTGTTAAGTATGAGAAGTCAGAACCAGTTAAGAGTCTAAGGGCAGCCACATAAAGTTTTTCCATTTTCCATTGTAGGATTGAAATCATAGTCAAATTTCTACAATTGTGGTTTTGTTACCCCAATAAAAAAGTACCAAATCTTTTAGTTGAACTACATCTCTTTGAGATGCTCTAGATGGAATTTCCACATATGCTGTTGTCATTAGAGGTTGTAGAGTAGTATCACCATTTGGAGCTAACTCTAATGATTGTGGTGGCAGATGGATAGACATAATTGTTTGTCCATTAACTGTTGTCCATGTTTTTTTAATATTGGTTAAAACATTTATTTGTTGTTCAGGAAATATTTCCATAACGGTAACAAATTCATAATGCCATTCAGGGAAAAATGTTAAAATTTGGTATTTTTCTGAATTGTAATAACATTGGTTTTTAACATATTGAAGGTGCTGATCATTATGGTTTTTAAAATATCAATTTCTAAATTCCTGGTATTTATCTAGCATAAAGTCCTGGTTTAATTTCTTTCTTATTTCACTTCCTGGAGAATAATCCATTAAATTTCAAAATTCATGTCGCTAGTTGTTGGACTCTCAGGTCTTCTGGTTTCATAAACTCCATGAGGTATTTGATTTTCTAATAATTGAACTCCCTGAATTACGAGATCTACAGAAGGATCACTAGGTGGCCTACTAGGAGGTTGAGGAGGCATTCCTTGCATCACAGACTCAACAGGTTCTGAAATAGATTGTCTGGATGATTCTGGTAAATCTACTCTAGAAGGGGGAGTAGATCTAAAACTTGTATTGGACATGCTTCTTATAAGTGGTCTTCGAAAATTGAGGTAAACATTACCTCCTTGAGTCTGGACAACCTGATCAATTGTTTGTCTAATAATTGGTCTGGCTGGAACGGCATTAGGAATATGCCATGATTCTGGAAAGGTAATGTTTTGCCAAGGAATCATTGTTGGAACGGCTACCTGGCTACTGAACAAGTTGGTATCTATCAAGACTGTTTGTCCTGATTCACTTTGTTTTCTGGTGTATGGGTTCAAAGTGGTAAGAACCTTAAGATGTATTCTGAAAATGACTGTTAAAGGAGGTCTTCCTGCCATATACTTATAACCATAGGTAAGAACTCTAAGTTCTAGAACTTCTGAAAGATTTGAATCCATAAGTGCAACACTCAAATTTGGATAAACATTAAAATAGACTGGTCCATGGGATAAACTAGTTTCAATTACTCCCATAAGAGAAGTCTTCCAATCAAGACATCTTCCATCACGAAGAGTACACTGGATACTGGTATTTTGTCCCAACAAAGTTAAAGGTTTGAAGGCTATCTGGACAAGTCCTATGTGAATATATTTATGTTTTCTGAAAAAAGATGCAAGATCCTAGATATGAAGTACTTTAATTATTTTGTCATTATTCTGTAATGGCATTGCATGCTCAAAAGTTTTAATTATCTTTCTATTGGTAAAATCAAATGTTCCTATTTTATAAATTGTATCTAGTTTGACATTAGGAATTGTCCATTTATCTAAGGCTTCCTTAACATCCTGGTAAGCTACAAGTTCTGTTGCTTCTGATGCAGAAGCTACTGTATTAGCTATTGTTGTGATGGGTGCTTCTTCTGTCATTAGTTGTATGTGACCATATATGAATAATTTAATTATTATATAACTGTATTACATCAATGTATAAACTTGGCTCTGATATCAACATAAAGTGCTTGACACAACAGGGTTAAAGCTAAGCACGTCTGTCAACAATTTACTAGGGCACAGACCTAGTAGCAATCTCTGCAAAGATGGTTTCTAAAGCTAAATGCGACTTGGGTGATGTCCCACTCAACCTTTCTATGTTCTACGCTTATCGGGCACAAGCCCAGGAATATAAATTACATAATACAAATAAATAACAAACAAATTATAACATATATGGTCTCATGATTTTACTGTTGAGGTGGAGGCCTTATAGCGGCCGCCCACACACAAATATGTTCTTGTATTTGCTGTTGGATTTTGTGAATCTGTTGATCATAGAATTCTTACTGTTGGATAACCCAAGGCTGAAGATACGGATCGTGAATAACAGTTAAATAATGATTGCAACTCGTAATATAATAATCTTAAAACATGTAGATTTTCAACAAGAACATTAACAGAGGGCATACATTAAAAAATACTTACAAACATTATTCACCCAAAAAATCTTCAAAACATCATAAGCCTTCAACACTTAATTTATATATTGGAGAAATGTTTTTACATGAGAGAGCTTACAAAAGAGGAGAGGGGAAACACTCTTAGGAATATAGTAAAAGATATTCTGCCTTAACAAGGGTGAGGTCCTTCCCTTTTATGAACAAAGAAAAATAAAGAAAAGATAAGGTGAGGACAGGTGGCGTGTCCTTGATTGGGTGGAGTCGATCATCCTTATCCTCTGGCTTGGTGGGAATCTGCTTTTAACCCAGCATCCTTATCTTGTTTGGACGAATGTGAGATTTTTATCTCTCTTTTCTGGATGGCAGACAAAGAATTTGCCTTTGCCAAAAAGACTTGTCATTTTGTGCCAGCTCTCTGGTTGATTGATTTTGGTGAGGGACAATGCTTTATTCTTTGCCTTTTCCTTTTTTGTCTTTTTCTTTATCGATTTTTTCTGCAATCATACTGGTTAGAGAATCCCAAAAATCTCCAAAATTCGATTCATCTTCATCTGGTGCTTATGACTCACCAGCCAATACAGTAAAGGCATTGGCACCTTCCTCTTCGGAGTCTTCTTGTTCTTGACTGCTGGTGACAGATCTCATGGAGGAGTCATCCTTGGAGGGAGTTTGGAGGAATTGCTCCTTCATGAAATCCATACATTTTATGATTAATTTTGTTTCAGAAAAATTGGGAAATTTTTGTCTTAATTCTGTTTGAATTTGAACAAAGGGATTTGAATTAATTGGTTGACTGGGAAGAGCTTTAGGAATAGCATCCCAGCAGGCTTGCGTATGTGCCTTGATTTTCTGGACAGTTTCTATTAAAGTAGGGTTCATATCCTTATCCTATCATCTTACAAACAAAACCCTTTTAAGACAGTGGATTTTGTTCTGGTAATCACATTGAAAGTCCCATTTCCATATCCATAGAATTCCAAAACGGATAACAAAAAGGACTAATGATTTACTGATAGAAATGTCCTTGTTTACTAGTAAATGAGAATAAGCAGTATGCCAATCATTATATGCTTCTCTAACTGGTACTGGTAAAATTTCAAACTGAAGCCCAAATTTATCCCACCAAACGAGGAACCAATTTATCCCATATTCTCACTCCAAAGACCAGACTATCTTCACTTGTTTTCCATCAACAACAAAACCAAGACTTGGTTGATGAAATCACCACCATACTCAAGCGCAACAATTGGATCCACCTCTTGGATTCATCAGAAATACCCAAGAAGCTAAACCCAGATGTGGTTCGAACCGTTCTTCACCAAAACCAGGTGGGTCTTGATTCCACACGCCTCTTCAATTTCTTCCTCTGGTACGAACACAAACTGGGTTCAATTAAAGATTTAGATACCATGTTGATTCTAGTTGTTAATCTCTGTAACTCTCACTGTTATGGAGCTTCTAGAGGTGTAATTGAACGAATGATTAGGTCTTGTTCTTCTTCTTCTTCTTCACAATCCTCGGCTTCTCACTCGCTGTTTGTCTGGTTAAAGTTTGGGCATGGGAGGCGGGCGGCGGTGAAATGGCTAGTGAGATGGTGGTGGGTGAGATGCGTATGAAGAAATTATAAGATGTGTGAGTGAGATAATGGTGGGTGAGATGGTAATTTTGTTAAAGGATAAATTTGTGATTCTTAAAAAATTTATTTAGTGTGTGGAGTAAGAAAACTTGGTGTGTGGAAATAGAATTTCCCAATGATGTTGGGTTGGCAAAAGACAATATTGCCTAATGCCTACAACACATGGTGACGTGGAGGTCATGAAATGAGTTTTTTGACCAAAGTTTTAGAAAAGAGTTTTAAATTTTGAAAAGAGTTTTGAATTATATTTTGAATTTTGAGTTTTGAGTTTTTGATTTTAAGTTGTATTTTAAAAAATTTTGGATTTATTTTTTTAAAATATTTAAAAAAATTCCTAATTTTATTTTTTTAGGGTAAATATTTTTTTAGTGCGTGTTGTATTTAGTACATTTGTGCTCTGTATTTTTTTTTATATATTTTAAATATTTTTTTAAAATATTTAAAATTTTAAAAATTATATTATATTTTAAATTTTTATTTTATTTTTTACTTTTTTTTTAAATGTTTATTTTGAAAATTTTTAATTTTTTTTTTGTATATTTTAAAAAAATTTGGATCGCCCATATATATCTAAATCATAACAAATTATTTGGCCAATACTTAAAAAATGTATATATTTTTGAAAAAATAAAAAATAATTTTCTTCAAAAATAAAAATAAAAAATAATTTTAAAGAACAAAATTTAAAAAAATTGAATTTTTAAAAAAAAAAAATAGAATTTTGAATTGAATTTTGAATTATGTGTTTAATTATGAGTTTAAATTGTTTTGATTCAAATCATGATTTGAGTTTCAAACCAAATGCTATTTTCTCTTTAACTTTTACATATTTTTTACTAAAAATTTTAAAAAAAAATATCTAAAATACTAATTTTTTTTAACCTCATATTCTAACTAAAAATCTAAAAAAAAAAAATACTAAAATAATATATTCTCAAAACCACAGTCAGTACCCAAAAAGAAAAAAGAAAAAAGAGACAATTTGTGATCATTGTATGAGAAATCATGCTCAAAATAAACTTGGATCACACAAATAATATTCCTAATCATGTTTATGTAATTTTCTTCCTTTGCGTTAACAAAAGCCTTAATTTTATTATAACGATATGATAATAACCCAGATTTTATTTTATTTTTAAATATGGAAGTGCCACTTGTCTAATTTTCTAATTGTATAATAGGTACTTTTTCGCACTGTCATATCCTTACCATCTTCAAACGGTATATAGAACTACATTTTCTTTATTGAGGGAATTTTGTGATAGCATTACAAAATGTTTTTTCAACAATTTATATTTTTTGGCGACCAAATTTGATGACAAAATTGACTTTTTTGGCAACTAAAAAATGTATTAGTCGGCGTTGGTTTAGGATATAGTTATAATTTTTTTTAGTCGAGATATATTTTCTTTTGGCGACTAAAAAAAATTTTAGTCGCTAAATATTCCATAATAGGCGACTAAAAAAATATTGGTCGCCGTTAGTGAAGATTTTAGGCTACTAAATTTAATTTTAGTCGTCGTATAATATTTTTTTGCCAACAAAATGAAATTTAGTCGCCAAATAACAGTCATATTTTTATGGTTACTCTTTGGCGACCAAACAATTTCGTCGGCAAATATTAAGTTTTGGTAACTAAAAAAAAAAATTAATCGTGGTATATTCATTTTTTCCGACCAAAAGAAAGTTGCCAAATAAATAATTTTGGCGACTAATATTTTAGTCGTTGTTGATTAAGCTTTGGCTACAAAAAGTTTAGTCACCAATTATTAATATTTATAGACAAAAACCAATTTCGTCGCCAAAGGTGTGAAAATTTTAGAGGGGAATCATTTAATATTGGCGCCCGCTTGTTCTCTATTTAGACAAAACAATCTTTCTCACACAGATTTTCCTTTACCACCAAATCTCACCCCACCTCACCTCACCGCAGACCACTGTCACTTACTGTACGTCGCGCATTGCCACCGCTACAAATCACCATCGCCACCGCTGCAGATCACAGGTTCTCTTTCTCTCTCTCTCTGGCTCTTTCTCTATTTCCCCCTTTCTGACTATTGCTCTAGGGTTTTATATGCTTAATTCAGTTTAATTTCGTGTTGATTTATGAAATGGGTTTGATTGTTGTGGCATGATTTCTAAAGTTCTATAGGTTTGATGTCCTAAATATGGGTTTGATTTTAGTCATTTGATACATTTCCCCCTCTTTTTCCTTTCTCTTCCATGAGTTTCAAAGCCCTAATCTATTGATTGTGTATGTATTTGCATGTATGGCTGCTCCTTGGTTGTGTATGTACACTACAAGAATTTTCACTTTGTACCAGTTAGGGAAGCATATAATGATTGGCATACTGCTTATTCTAATTTACCAGTAAACAAGGACATTTCTATCAGTAAATCATTAGTCCATTTTGTTATCCATTTTGGAATTCCATGGATATAGAAATGGGACTTTCAATGTGATTACCAGAACAAAATCCCCCGTCTTAAAAGGGTTTTGTTTGTAAGATGGTGGGATAAGGATATGAACCCTACTTTAACAAAAACTGTCCAGAAAATCAAGGCACATACGCAAGCCTGCTGGGATGCTATTCCTAAAGCTCTTCCCAGTCAACCAATTAATTCAAATCCCTTTGTTCAAATTCAAACAGAATTAAGACAAAAATTTCCCAATTTTTCTGAAACAAAATTAATCATAAAAAGTATGGATTTCATGAAGAAGCAATTCCTCCAAACTCTCTCCAAGGATGACTCCTCCATAAGATCTATCACCAGCAGTCAAGAACAGGAAGACTCTGAAGAGAAAGGTGCCAATGCCTTTACTGTATTGGCTGGTGAGTCATAAGCACCAGATGAAGATGAATCGAATTTTGGAGATTTTTGGGATTCTCTAACCAGTATGATTGCAGAAAAAATCGATAAAGAAAAAGACAAAAAAGGAAAAGGCAAAGAATAAAGCATTGTTCCCCATCAGAATCAATCAACTAGAGAGCTGGCACAAAATGACAAAAGTCTTTTTGGCAAAGGCAGATTCTTTGTCTGCCATCCAGAAAAGAGAGATAAAAATCTCACATTCGTCCAAACAAGATAAGGATGTTGGGTTAAAAGCAGATTCCCACCTAGCCAGAGAATAAGGATGATCGACTCCATCCAATCAAGGGCACGCCACCTGTCCTCACCTTATCTTTTCTTTATTTTTCTTTGTTCATAAAAGGGAAGGACCTCACCCTTGTTAAGGCAGAATATCTTATATTACTTCTCTAAGTTTACGAGTGTTTTTCTTCTCCATGTGTGCAAACTTTCTCCTGTAATAAAATTTCTCCTATATATAAATTGTGTGTTGAAGACCTATGCTGTTTTGAAGATATTAATGTTTGTAAATAATTCTTAATGTATGCCCTCTGTTAATTTGCTTCTTGATCTTTTACATGTTTTAGTTATTATATTACTAGTCGTAATCATTATTTAACTATTATTCACGATCCGTATCTCCAGCCTTGGGCTATCCAGTAGTTAGAATTCTGTGATCAATAGATTCACAGAATCCAACAGCAAATACAAGAACATATTTGTGTGTAGGCGGTCGCTATAAGGCCTCCACCTCAACAGTAAAATCATGAGACCATATATGTTATAATTTGTTTGTTATATTTGTATTATGTTAATTTATATTCCTGGGCTTGTGCCAGATAAGGATAGAACAGAGAAAGGTTAAGTGGGACATCACTCAAGTCGCGTTTAGGTTTAGAAACCATCTTTGTAGAGATTGCAGCTAGGTCTGTGTCCTAGTAAATCGTTGACAGACGTGCTTAGTTTTAACCCTGTTGTGTCAAGCACTTTATGTTCGTATCAAGACCAAGTTTATACATTGATGTAATACAGTTATATAATAATTAAATTATTCATATATGGTCACATACAACTAATGATAGAAGAAGCACCCATCACAACAGTAGCTAATACAGTAGCTTCTACATCAGAAGCAACATAACTTGTAGCTTACCAGGATGTTAAGGAAGCCTTAGATAAATGGACAATGTTAAGGAAGCCTTAGATAAATGGACAATTCCTAATGTCAAACCAGATACAATTTATAAAATAGGAACATTTGATTTTACCAGTAGAAAGATAAGTAAAACTTTTTAGCATGCAATGCCATTAAAGAATAATGACAAAATAATTAAATTACTTTATATCCAGGATCCTGCACCTTTTTGTCAGAAAATATAAATATATTCACATAGGACTTGTCCAGATAGCCTTCAAACCTTTAACTTTGTTAGGACAAAATACCAGTATCCAGTGTACTCTTCATGATGGAAGATGTCTTGATTGGAAGGCTTCTCTTATGGGAGCAATTGAAACCTGTTTAACCCATGGACCAATCTATTTTAATGTTTATCCAAATTTGAGTGTTGCACTCATGGATCTTAATCTATCCGAAGTTTTAGAACTTAGAGTTCTTACCCATGGTTACAAGTATATGGCAGGAACCCCTCATTTAACAGTTATTTTCAAGATACATCTTAAGGTTCTTACTACCTTGAACCCATACATCAGAAAACAAAGTGAATCAGGACAAACAGTCTTGATAGATACCAACTTGTTCAGTAGCCAAGTAGCCGTTCCAACAATGATTCATTGGCAAAACATTACCTTTCTAGAATCATGGCATATTCCTAATGCCGTTCCAGCCAGACCAATTATTAGACAAACAATTGATCAGGTTGTCCAGACTCAAGGAGGTAATGTTTACCTCAATTTTTGAAAACCACTTATAAGAAGCATGACCAGTACAAGTTTTAGATCTACTCCCCCTTCTAGAGTAGATTTACCAGAATCATCCAGACAATCTATTTCAGAACTTGTTGAGTCTGTGATGCAAGGAATGCCTTCTCGACCTCCTAATAGGCCACCTAGTGATCCTTCTGTAGATCCCGTAATTCAGGCAGTTCAATTATCAGAAAATCAAATACCTCATGGAGTTTATGAAACCAGAAGACCTGAGAGTCCAACAACTAGCAACATGAATTTTGAAATTTAATGGATTATTCTCCAGGAAGTGAAATAAGAAAGAAATTAAACCAGGACTTTATGCTAGATAAATACCAGGAATTTAGAAATTGGTATTTTAAAAACCATAATGATCAGCACCTTCAATATGTTAAAAACCAATGTTATTACAATTCAGAAAAATACCAAATTTTAACATATTTCCCTGAATGGTATTATGAATTTGTTACCGTTATGGAAATATTTCCTGAACAGCAAATAAATGTTTTAACCAATATTCAAAAAACATGGACAACAGTTAATGGACAAACAATTATGTCTATCCATCTGCCACCACAATCATTAGAGTTAACTCCAAATGGTGATACTACTCTACAACCTCTAATGACAACAGCATATGTGGAAATTCCATCTAGAGCATCTCAAAGAGATGTAGTTCAACTAAAAGATTTGGTACCAGTTATGAAATAGAATAATTATGCTAATCTGTATTTTCAAACAGTTGGTAAGCAGTTAACCAGAATTGAAGAATCAATTGAACATTTTAAAGATAAACAACTAGTTCCAACAGAATCTACAATTCAACCTGTTAATGTAAAACCACCTTTAGAAGGAACTAATTTTAAGTTACGTTCTGACAAATAGGATAATGAATTTATGGAAACTTTTTTAAAGAAAATGTCTGCTTTGAATCTAGGCAGAGCACCACCTCCAGAAAAGTAGTAGTTATATTCATATGATATCAATTCCCCAACAAAATGCTATACCAGAAGAATATAGTGAAGAAATCACTTCTTCTTTAATTCAGGAATTACAAAATAATTTTCAGGATGTTCAAACTGTAAATAAGGTCAATTTTTCAAAAGAAATCAGAAGAAATGTCCAACCAGGATCTAGTAGGTATTATTATCATAGACCTACCCCACAGGATATTCTTTATGAGGAAGGATATTTCCAAGCCCAGAGTTCTTACCATGGAAAAACCATTTATGAATGGAATATAGATGGTGCTACAGAATACCGTATTTTTGAATGCGTACATCAAATGATTATGTATGCTACTGTCTGTAAATAGAATAGTAATACAGATCATCAAATTGTCCGTTTTATTATAAATGGATTTACAGGCATATTAAAAGGATGGTGGGATAATATTCTCACCCTTAGTCAATAGAATGAAATTGTAACAGCCACTAAAATTGAATATGATCCTGTTAGTAATGCTCCTACGCAAAAAGCGGATGTTGTTTATACTTTAGTTCAGACTATTATCCTCCATTTTATTGGACCTAGTTTAGGAACTAATGATCGTAGTCGAGAACTTCCCCAGAATCTACGTTGCCCATCTTTAACCCATTTTCGATGGTACAAAGATGTTTTCCTTCTCAAAGTCGTTCGGCGACCTGATGCTAACAATGAGAATTGGAAAGCCAAATTCATTGATGGCCTTCCTACCTTTTTTGCTGAAAAAGTTCGAAAAAAACTTTGGGATCAACATGATCGTATGAGTATACCCTATGACCAATATACTTATGGCCAACTCATAGCTGTCATCATTGACGTAGGTCTTTCATTATGTAATGACCTCAAGTTACAATATCAACTTAAAAAATAGAATTTTACTGGCAAGAAATTATTAGGTGAATTTTGCGATCAATTTGCCTATGATACGAAAATCCAATACCCTTCTAAATCCCGAAAATCTCATCAGAAGACATTTTGCCAAACCATCTCGTAAACAGTATAAAAAACCTAGTCATACTTCTTACAAAAAAAAAGTTTTCTCCTCCTAACAGAAAGCCAAAATCCACCAAGAAAGCATCTAAAAAAGATGTTAAATGTTATAAATGGGGAGCAACAAGACATTATGCTAACAAATGTAGATCCAAACTAAAAACCAAAATTAATGAACTATTCTTGGATCCTCATATAGCCCAATAGATACTTCAAACACTTGAAGAAGAAGAAGAATCTGGGACTAGCACTGAGTCTGATGCACTTGCTGAGCTTTACTCTCCATCAACTTCTAGTGAGGAAGTTGAAGAATTAGAACCAACTTGTTTCTGTCCTACAAACCTGGATCCGATTTCTGAAATTAATTATTGGAAATCCATAGTTAAAATGAATGGCTTAGACCTTGGAGGTCCTAGCATTCATGTTCTTACTGATGACCAGAAATCCATGTTAGATCTGGCTGACCAGATCAAAGATCTAGATATGAAACTAAAATTTTTAGAAATTTGTTATCAACACCAACAAGCTAGCAAAGAACCTCCATTAATACCCATAGATTCTTATAGTATGAAAGAAGTTTTCGACAGGGTTCAATCTTCATCTGCTATTGAAACACTAGTAACAATTCAAGATTTAAAAATGGAAAGTAATGCACTTAAAATAGAAGTTAAACATCTCCAAACAGCTAATCAGTTCATCATTAGTGACATTAAAATGATTAACAATCAACTAAAAAATGAAGTGCAATCTTCCTCATCTAAATAGGAAGAAACAACAGAAAAGGAAATGAATGAAAAACAAGAAAATCAATATTTGATGCTTATGAATTAAATTGCTTTCCAGAAATGGTATATCAGAATCACTTTTATAATACAACCTGATTTTATTATAAAAGATACCATCGCCTTAGTAGATAGTGGGGCGAACATGAACTGTATCTAGGAAGGCTTAATTCCTACCCAATACTTCCACAAAACTACTCAATCTTTAACCAGTGCAAGTGAAGCGTCTATGAAAATCAGATATAAAATTCCAAAAGCATTAATCTATAATCAGGGCATTTGTCTTCCAACTGCTTTTGTCCTCATCAGAAATATGTCTTAAAACATTATTTTAGGGACACCATTCTATGTTTACTTATGCCTATCACAAAGAAAGATTCCATAGGTATTCATACGAAAGTCAAAAATCAATCCATAATTTTTGAATTCATAACAGAACCTTATACTAAAGAATTAGACCAGATAAGAGATCTTGTTAGTACCCTCACTCATGTGGCAGAATCTTTGAGTCGTTTTCCATTCTCAAAATGTGAGACACTGACAAGTTGTACCCCCATTTCGTGTGGTAGCATGTCTTGGGTTGCACCCTTTGAGTTCCCCTTGATCAACAGGTAGGTTGAGATTAGAGTTCTTAGTCTTTGCTTACATACTCCCCTCTTTTATCCTCTCGCGAGAAACACGTTTGGATCATTTCCCTTCTTTGAAGCATGGAAATGCTAATTGGTTGTACCCTTACTCATGTGGTAGCATGTTCGAGTCATTTTACCTCCTTGAAGTGTGAGACATTAATAGGTTATAGTCCCCACTCACGTGGAAACATTTTGGCACGCACCCCAAGGTTTGCATTTACCAGCTGGTAGGTTGGGATCAAAGTTCACTGTTGCTATGATTGCTGATAGGGATGTGAGAAAAATCGAAAAAAGCGATCAAACCGATTGAATCGGACCAAACCAGCTATATTTGGTTTGTTTTTTTAATAAGGATCGGTCTGTGTGGTTTTTAAATTTGATTTTTTTCGATTTTCGATTCTGTATCGGTTCAAGCATCTTGTGCACCGAACTAAACCGAAATCGACCGCTTCAACATATATTATATTTATAATATATATATATATATATGTATATATAATCTAATAATATAATGATATTAATAAATATAATAAATTATTAACCTTAATTAATTAACATATTCTTCTTTATAACTTAAGTTTGTAAATTCTTATTATATATAATCTTAACTCTAATCATTATTCTTGAAACATTAGTATTTTTTTAACTATTTTTTGCTTTTATTTTTGTTAATCCAGGAATTGAAAAGTATTTATTAAATGGATGGATTAGATATATTTAAAATGGTGGACAAATAACTAATGTAATATTTTTATACAGATTAGTGATTACATTTAAAAGTGACTCAAGTTTAAAAAATCCTAAACCGATTAAACCGTACTGAACTGAATTATTTCAATCGGTTCAGTTCAATGTACTTTGATAGGAGAGGCAATTTGTATCAATATTCAAAATAATAAAATTGACATTATCGATTCGGTGAAATTTTTTACTTAAATATCAACTGTACTGAACTGGTTACATCCCTAATTGCCGATCATATGCAAGTTTTTGGAGTATGTTGCTGTTATCTCCCCTCGTGTGAGGCGATTGGATTGCTTTCCTGTACTCATAGCACATTTGAATTGTTTTTCCTCCCTGCACGTTCATCCGCAAAACGTGAAAGTGGTGGCTCCAAGTTTGATTGTTGATTATTTTGATCACTTAGCCTGTGTGAGAAAAAGGAGAAAATATCTATGCAGGCCATGTAGGTATCTAAGTGGGGTTTGATGAAAGGCTATTTGATCGAATTTTCAACAAGCTTGTGTTTTTTTTTTTTTTTTTTATCCATACGTAAGAAAGAACCTTTGCGCCATTTCCCTTTTCGCCACAAACATGGAGTAAGATCCTCTCCTTAACTCCTTTTTTTTTTTTTTTATCAGTAAAGAAAAATTTCATTAACAGCATGAAATTAAAGATACAGGAAGATGACATGTATCGAGAGAGATTTGGAAGTACAAAAATACTCCTACTACTGCTACTCGCATCCATACAACCAACCCCTTGGCCTCTCGAATTTTAAATAAAAAGTTAAGAAAGACTTAACTAGAAAATAAAATACATGAAACCCCACAAAATCAACCCACCAAACCCCCCAAACAGCTCCTGCAAATCCTCTAATCAACCCAAAATCAACCCAATATTTTAATCACCTAAACTGCAAGCCTCATGATTTTAAATCATCAATATCAACAATCCAATATTTTAATCACCATGCCTCTGCTAATGCTGCAACTCCCGAACGCCTATGCTATTGCTACAGCTCCTGAAATTTTTAATCACTATGCCTCTGCTATTTTAACTCCCACTTGCTATTCATAAAACTAAATCTTTACCGCCCAGTAGCTAATTTTTGAATCTAAACTTTTCACCTGCTTCAACTCCCAACGCCCAACACCCACCTGCTCCTACTGCAACATCTTTTCACCTATCTGCTGCACGCTCCTCTGGCCGAAAGACTCCATAGCCAACATCTCCATGGCTGGAAAACCTGCTACACCCACTGAACACAACTTGATCACCATAGCTACCCCCACTGAAAACCTGCTACACCCACTCCATAGCCACCTGCTACTACTGCTAAAGCTTTTGAAAACTCCTGCTGCTGCACGCTCCTACCAGCTTGATCACCATAGCTACCAGCTTGATTACCTACCTGCTGCACACTTCTCTGCTCCTACCGAGGAGTTTCTCTGGCCGGAAAACTTCATAGCCACCCATCTGAACACAGCCAAAACCCACTTCCACGGTCTGAACTTCTATACTGATTCAAAACTCCGAGCACTTCGAATACACCCAAGGCCGATCAACACTCATGACAACAAGACCCACTGCCATCTCCACTTCCATGATCGGGCACAACTTTCCGGCTCCAAACTCCGAACACGCCCAATGCAATAGCCTCGGTGTTGACAACCCAAAACATCGAACAACCACTGAGACAAAACCATACATCTGGATGAAGCTCACCCCTCAAACTCCCACTCGAAAAGGAGCGCTCGAATGAAATCTTAGACAGATCTAGATCAACTACAACACCCTTGTTCCCTCCAAACAAAGCACCGAAGCAACTCCATAGATCCGAAACCAAGTTCGTCCCTCAAACTCCCACTCACAAAAGAGCGCCCGAATGAAGATCCATCCAGATCTGGCCAACCTCTATACCGGTCCAAACCCGACCTCCTTCTACTCTGTTTTGTCCCTTAAACCCCAAGGTGGATGGATCAATCAAAGCCAACTCGCTCCTCCGAGAGAATGGTTGCGCTTACAGTAATTAACAAAAATAAAAATTCACCGGAAGGCAATTAATTACCCAAATTCCTTTGTTTTGTAATTCCCCTTTTAAAAACCATGCAACTGATTTGAAAACAAAATGTGCACTGACCACTCGTATGCAATTTTCTAACTTTACACGAATATATATTTGTATATTTTCATGTTCTAAAAATAAATAAATTAAAATGAAAGTCCTTGTCAACTCACATGTCTTTGCTTTTCGAATTAAAAAAAAAAAAAAAAAAAAAAAAAAAAAAAAAGAAGAAGGAGAGGAAAGAAAAGCCACTCAAGTGCTTATTGAAATGTTTCGATAATATTTAGTAATTTTTTAATTGAAATATAAGGTGAAAAAAAAAATTTAATATGTTTAAGAATTGACTTTTTATTTTTATTTTTTTAAATGTATAAATAATGACAAATTTTTTTTTTAAACTTTTGATGTGTGTGTGTTTTTTTTTTTTAAACCTTTTAAATAATTTTTTTGATTAAAATAGTCACTTACTAAACTATTTCTAGGGTTTTTAAATGGAAAAAAAAGTTTAAAACCTTTTAAATTTAACAACTCCGACGTATTACTAGATATGAAATTAGAAATCATGTTTTAAAAATCTCAAACATATCTTTTAACGACTCGTTTGGATTGAGTGGTGGTTTGAGAAGAAAAGAGAGAAATGCGCCTATCTTAGTTTATATAACTTGTTTTGGATAAATAAAGAATGTGTCTCTCTTAGTTCATATAACTTGTTTTGGATAAATAAAGAACAGAAAAATCGAGTGAAGTAGAAAAACACTCATTTATGTTATAACCTTTATTTTCAATCACTTCAAAAGTAGAAAGGTAGAGAGAACAAAAGATAAATAAAATTAAAAAAAAAAATTGCTCATTATTATTTTTTTTTATAATGCCAAAACTACTTTTTTAGATTTTTTTTTTTAAAAAAAAAAAACTATTAAAGGATTATTTTAAGGGAAAAATATTTATAGGTCCTACGAGAGAAACTTATTCTACATATGGTCCTACTAAAAAACTTATGTTTCCATAAGTCTTGTGGGAAGTTTGTTGACACATTTACCCTCAATATTAGTTGTTAATATCATAAATAATAGTAAAGCCATATATAGGAAATTGAATTTTACCATAGATCACATCTATATAAACGTAACGCAACGTGACACCTACATAAACGTAACGTGACACCTATACGTAACGTGATACCTACATAAACGTAACATGACACCTATAATCTATGGTAACATATAATTTCCTATATAGAAAATTGCATGTTACCATAGATCATATCTACATAAACGTAACGTAACGTGACACCTACATAATCGTAACCTGACACCTAAGATCTATGGCAACATTCAATTTCCTATATAGGAAATTGAATGTTGCCATAGATCATATTTATATGAAACGTAACGTAATACCAACATAAACCAGCAACATTTTCACATTCAATTTAATAAAATAAAAACTCATTAAGTTTGCGAAACGTAACGTTATGTTATGTTTATGTAGGTGTCACGTTACGTTACGTTTATATAGGTGTCACGTTACGTTACATTTATGTAGGTATCACGTTACGTTTATGTAGGATCTTGTGAAATACATTCCTATCTAAATAGGATTTGAGACTTTATAAGAAATTACATAGGACTTAGCCTACAATAAGTGTCTGAAAATAGACTTATAAATAAGGGCTGGTTTGGCTTATCCCATATAAGCCAAAAAGTTAAAAAGTTACTCCAAAATCTAAAAAGATATCACTATTCTAAAAAAAAAAATCAATTTTGTTTCCAAAAAGTACACACCGAATTCAATAAAGTGCGGCTGCTGTGTGCGTAAGTGAGAAAAAAGAAATGATTGGGTGTGATTTTTACACACACTGTTGTTTGTCCCATGGGGGCCATCACGGGTCCCGTTTTCATAATCTGAACCGTTCAATATATAGAAATCGTCGAGTACTATATGTCTAAAAAACAATCACATTGATCGGATATCGATAACTATATGATCAAATCAGTTATGTACAACAAATGGATAGTGTTATAATTAATGATTGAAAAACAAATAAATCTAATCAGATAGCTATCGATATCCGATTAACGTGATTTTTTATAGGTACATAGTGTTCAACAAGTTACACATATTGAACGGTTCAAATTATTAAAATGGGACCCGTGATGACCCCCACGGGTCAAACAAAACCGTCCAATGCTTTGTACAAAAATTAGCCAATAATTTTCAACTCAAATTACATAGCCGGTTGTGCAGCCGGTTGTACGGCTGGGGCCCACTCCTCTCTTATCATCTCTTACCCACTTTTTTTATACAATTTTTTAATACACATTTTTTCATAAAAAGTCAAAAAGTTAACCCAAACCTCTATATTTTTTTTTTTGTCTTTTTTAGTCCAAAAAGACAAAAAGTACACTTTTTTAGGACACCCCAAACCAGCCCTAAGTCTTCCTTATTTTAATGATATAATATGAAATAATTTTTTTTGAGCGGATTACACAAACAATCCTTATAATTTAGGATTTGTGTTACTTTCTCAATTGTGATACATTTGACCCTGAATTTTGAACTTATTCCAAATAAGCACAATAAAAAAGGGGGATTTGGTGATAGCTCCATCACTATCTAATTTGTCTTTCAAAATGACAAGAATTATATAAGTACTTTCAAAACCCCCTAATATTTTAAAACTTGTTTCTTTTACTATATTACCCTCATATCTATCAGCTCTCCTATTAAGCCATCTTCACTGTGTATTTCAGAATAAAATTTTACTCTGTATGAAAGTAAAATTTTACTCTGAATAAGAGTAAAATCTGTCAAATGAAAAAAACAGAGCAATAGAACTAGAGTAAAATTTTACTCTGGTTCTGTCAAATGAAAAAAACAGAGCAATAGAACTAGAGTAAAATTTTACTCTGGTTCTGTCAAATGAAAAAAACAGAGCAATAGAACTAGAGTAAAATTTTACTCTGGTTCTGTCAAATGAAAAAAACAGAGCAATAGAACTAGAGTAAAATTTTACTCTGGTTCTGTCAAATGAAAAAAACAGAGCAATAGAACTAGAGTAAAATTTTACTCTGGTTCTGTCAAATGAAAAAAACAGAGCAATAGAACTAAAGTAAAATTTTACTCTGGTTCTGTCAAATGAAAAAAACAGAGCAATAGAACCAGAGTAAAATTTTACTCTGGTTCTGTCAAATGAAATTTGATGTTTACTCTGAAAAATCGATGGAACTTTAAACTTTGAGTTTTGAATCAGGCCTATAATCCTTGAATCAATCGATGTTTACTTTGAAAAACATTGAAACATGCCTATAATCCTTGAGTCAGGCCTATAATCTGAAAATTTTAGAGAAATCTCAATTTTTCATACCCCGGTTCTTCAGATTTTTCAGATTTTTAAAACTTTGAACTTTCAAAAATCTATATATTCGAATTCAAATATCAAAACACACAAACACACACATATATATAGATATATATATATATATATTACAGATCGGAATATGTAGATATATATATATATATATATTCGAATTCAAATCTCAAAACACAAAAACACACACATATATATAGGTATATATATATCTCGGGAGATTAGAGATTGGAATCGTTCATGGTGCACAGATTTGAGTTGAAACCCTATATCGAAAGAGGGAAGAGAAGCTTGCGGAGGCTCTGGAGGATGATGAAGTCATGGAGAGGTAACGGTCGAGGACGGAGTCGATGGAGAGGTTGCCGAAGGCGAAGGTGTTGCCGGCGTTGGAGAAGGTGATGACGGCAGCTTTGGTGCCGCACAAGTTGCAGAGCTCGCCGGTCTTCTGAGGCCATCTGTGGAAAGGAAGAGAGTGGGGAAGAGAGTGGGGAAGAGAGTCATATAAAATATTTAAATAATAAATTTGTCCTTTATGCAAGACTTTATAATTATGAAGGGGTTTAGAAAGTATAATTTTTTTCTTAGTCCTTTTAACAATGAAAGGAAGGTAAAGTGGGTTTATAGCCAAATTTCCCAATAAAAAATGTTTCCTTTGCAAATAATTCATTTCAAAGGCAAAGTCGTCATATAACTTATTTTGTGTTGATTAATCTGTTTTTTATTTGAAACGTAATGGCTCTTTCTTTAATGAATAATGTTGGGACTTTTTATTGGTTATGAAGTTTTTTAATTTAGTTTTTAGAATCTATTTTCAAAAAAAAAAAAATTTCTAAGAAATTAAAAATTAAATAGTTGAAAAAAAATAAAAACACATCATTTTTATATAATTTTATCTTTTGGAAGGAAAAAAATCATTTTTTATATATTTATTTTCAGTAAATTAGTTTTTATTTTTTCAAAAATCAAATATGGTGACAATTTTAATGTCATTATTAAACCAATCCATTAAATCAAAAAATTCAAAACTAAAAATATTTCATATATTAAACATATTAATTACACATTAAAAACCTAATAACTATTTATTACATGATAATCATTCAAAAATATCTGACAACAAATACAACCATCTATTAAATGATAATCATCCTAAAATATCAACAAACTAACAAAAAAAACCACCCATTACATAATCATCATCCAAACTCACACAAAATTAATTTAGTAAAAATATAAAAATAAAAATATAAAAAATTTATAATTTTTATATGATTTTATCTTTGACGGGTAAAGGGACTGTTTCTTATATACGAAGATCATCATCATCAAGAAAAAAATGTTATTTAAACTCTAGCTAGTTTTATGGGCGTGCATAATGTTGGACATTTAATAAAAAATTTGATAATTCATTTAAAGTCCATAATATTTTTCTTTTTCATTTCTTTTTGCTTCTATTTATCCAAACAAAAAGGACTCTTTCTTATATACGAAGATCATCATCAAGAAAAAAATGTTATTTAAACTCTCGCTGTTGTTAAAAAAATAAAAATAAAATAAAAAACTCTCGCTAGTTTTATGGACGTACATAAGATTTAGTTTGGTTTGATTTACGTAGAGAAATAAAAAGAATCAGACAGATTTTTTTTTTTTCTTTATTTCTTTGTCACAGAGAGAGAGAGAGAGAGAGAGAGAGAGAGAGAGAGAGAAAACGAAGAAGAAGAAAATTATATGGAGGAACAGAACAATATGTAATGGTAAAAGAGAAGAAACTTGATTGCTAGAATTACAACGTGAAGCAAAAAAATAATACTAGATCAGATGTCAAACATTAATTTCTTATGCTGTGTTTAATTCATGAATTTAGATAGGAATTTAGAAAGGGAAAAAAAAAATATGAGTGAAATGTAAATAAAAGGTATATTTCACACCTATACACTTTTTTCTCTTTTCCTTTTGAAATCTTTACTCAAATTCATAATCCAAACACAACCTTATGATTTACAGTATCAAAGTGATTTGATATACACTAAGGCCATGTTTGTTTGGGCGGACTGGATTAGCATTCCCATGACTAATAGTCCTAGGACTACGAATTCGTTGGATTATGTATCCTATCTTAACTAATAGTCAAGTTTAAAATAATTAGTCCGTACTTCAATTATTTAATCAAACATCGGATTAGTAATTTTATTGGATTATTAGTCCAATCCCAAGCTCATGTCCACCCAAACAAACATGACCTAAAAAGGATACTGAATATTGGATCACCTCCTATATCTTCACGGGCTTTTATGTTACCATTGGGCCCCTACTTAGCTTCATAGATGTTTGGGGAGGTATGGTGTTGTTTAACAATTAAACTGCCAGGTGTTAGTTTAGGGTGTGGTGGGCTATGCATGATGAGGGGTACAAAAAAGGGGTAAAATTTGCAGTTCCGGCTCACAAATTAATGCTGTTATGCAGTGTTCTTTTTCAACATTAGAATGAACTTCACTGTGTTGGGAGTCATTGTGTTAGAGATTGGTTTTATGATTGATGCCGTTTGTATCAAACTGCTTCATATGGAATGGTGCAGCGATGATTATGATAAAATTCAGGTGATTTTGACTTATTTGTAGGGTTGATTGTTCACCACAAGATTCCTGTGTGAGGAACATATCAGCAGCGTAAAAGCCAAGTTCTAAATGAAATAATTTGTTTGATAAAATGCGTCATCTGGTACTATCTTATTAAGGCTTCCTTTGAGAACAGACTAATTTAGTAATTTTTTAATTATTTAGTTAAAATATGAGTTAAAAAAAATTAGTATGTTTAGGATGATTTTTTAACTTTTTACATGACGATAGCCAGTCCATACCCAAAATAACATCAAAACCCTTCATGTCAACCGGTCTACAACCACCCAAATGGCATCACTACCTCGCTGAGTCCTCGGAAGACCTACACCGAAGTCCATAGTGACATGCTCCCACTTCCACTGAGTAAATCACTCCTACTAGATCAAAACCTAGAGAGAAGGTAGAGTCTAGAGTGAGAGGCTCAACAATGGTGATTTTGGAAAAGTAAGAGAGAGAAGAGAAAGCAAAAAGTGATTTGGAAAGTCACAACTTCGGGTCTTTAACCCAGGTCTCCGCTCGAGCGTAAAACACCCCGCTCGAGCGGCCACTCACAGACTTCCGCTCGAGCGGCCAACCTCCCGCTCGAGCGCAGAATGCTCTCGCCCAGCACTTTTGCAGAACCAGGCCTCCGCTCGAGCGGCCCACTCCACGCTCGAGCGTACAACACTGCACAACAATTACTGGATGGGTATATTCCCCGCTCGAGCGCCCAAACCCCCGCTCGAGCGTACAGGCCAAAATCTGGGCAACTAGTTTTGGTTTCTAAACTCAACCAACCTGTAACAAACCCGCCCAACACATCCTATAACTCAAATACAAAGTAAGAAAGGATGTAAACAAGATAATAAACAACTACCAACATCCACGGACACATGTCCGGATCGCTATACAACAAGGGTAAACCCGGGATCGCTATACCCACCGCCGCAAATGGCTCGCAGCTTCCCTTCTCTATCAAATCCCTTTGAAAATGATAACATTAGTAGGGAAAAGAAAAAAGACAAAACAAAAAAACTAAAATTTTCACATTCATGACCAAGGTATACAATGTGTTTGTACACACTTTCATCTTTGTGAATAAAAGAAATCTTACTGGCACATATATCTATTTTATTTCCCTTTAGAAGCATTTTCAAATCAGCATAACATCTTAAAAGCAAACTGTTATTATTATGTTATTTTGTTTTATATTAAGGGTAAGGGTGACTATTGGTTCAATGATTAAGACTTGGCCTAATAACCTTGAGGTTATGGGTTCAAGTCTTGGGACCATCACTTTGTGCATTATGCTAAAAGTTAGGTGTGTACTCAATCTTTCCCCTCCCAAACACTCATTAATGTGTACTAATTGGGCGTTGTTTTTAAAGGTGTGACCATTGGTTCAATGGTTAAGACTTAGCCTAATAACCTTGAGGTTATGGGTTCAAGTCTTGAAACCACTACTTTGTGCATTATGCTAAAGGTTAAGTGTATACTCAATCTTTCCCCTCCCAAACACACATTAATGTGTATTAATTGGGCGTTGTTTTTATTTTATATTGAGGGTATTATTGTCATAGTGACAATAATGTTTTAATATAAATATATGTTAGGTGAGGGTTTTCATTATGACCCAATAACCTATCCTCTATATTCTCTCTTCTCCTCTTCTCTTCTCTCTTTCCACTCCAACCCTAACCCTAATTTCGTAAACTTTACACTTCAACTTGGTATTAGAGCACTTCGATCTTACAATAGCTTGTCTTGTTGAAGTCTAAATTTTTTTCAAACGGTGACCTAGACATGCTGACATCATCTTCCGTATGATGATGTCATCATGACATCAACATCTATACGGACATCAGTTAGTTTGTCCAGGTCAAAAAAATGGCAACACATGGCCAAATTAAAGATATTAGATCGACAACGGATAACCAAACATTATTCATATGTTCGGACTTATTTATAGATTGCATTCTTAAATTTAATCTATATTGTTATATATTTCGGGGTGCTGATGAACATTCTTTTCAATTTCCATGGAAGTTTGAAACCCAAATGCCAACTAGCAAAGCCTCTAACGGCTATTTTTTTTAAATACCCATCTCAAATCTTGCAAGGAAGAGTGCAAGGAAGATGGGTTTTAGATCAAGAACTCTAGAGAGAGAAAGAAAAATCTGTAAAGAGCAAGAGAGATACCACCGTGGGAGTGAGAAACATGATCGACAGGGAGATCGCCACGGTAAACTTTTGATTTGAACTTTAGGGTTTTGGGAGATGAATGATTTTTAGAAAGATAATTTTGATAGGGTGTGCTGAGAGGTGTGCATTTTAGTGGGTGTGAAGTTTCTAGAACGATAATTTTGGTATTATTTGGAGGAAGGAGAAAAATTTTAAAGGTTTTGAAATTTATAGGCGTGGTTTCAAAGAAATGATGGGTCCAAAGTAATAAATAGGGTGCTAATAGAAACACTCTTTTAAACGAGGGGTGTAATGAATCAAATTCATTAGGTAAACAGAAGCTCCCAAATAAGACTATTGAGTTTATATTATGTGAATTTATGATTTCTCCATGGGCCCCGATATTTTTATTGAAATATGATTGGACCATGGCCGCTGTTTGTTAGGCCAGTAGGCCTATATGGTCCGGTAAGCTTTGCATAGACCACGATGCTGCCTACTAGTTAGAGTTCGGGAACCTGGACATGGTATTAGGAAACTAGGACTCCTTGAGTATTTGGTTGATATGTCTACCGGGAGCACCGAATGTGTAGGACCTGTAGTATACATTGATATTTGAGATATCAGATATATATTGTGTTGTATTATATTGTTTTGTGTGCATTTTGGATGTTGTTGGATTTCAGTTATTCGCTTTTTACTTGGACTAATCTGCCTGGATTATTGAATTGTGTCGTTTTGGTCCGTAAAGACCTTTTAAAAGCACATTTTTGGCAAACCAACACCTTTTAATAGTTTCTAAGGACTTTGTGAGGCCCAGATGCCATTCCGCATTTGTTTTGGGCCTCTTTTCTTTATTTTGGGGAATTTACTGATAAGTCTCATACACAAAGTTCAAAACTCATCTTGTCCCAAAACAAAACACTTGAACCAATTAGTCCTATATATTTTTAATTGTTATCAAAAAATCTTCTTTTCTATTTAAAAAAATTTAAAGACACTGCTACATCCCATCACTGCCGGATTTCCGTCAGACAATCATCGGAGATTCGTTGAAATGTTCAACATCATCAGGAAGTCACCGGAATATCACTAAAAATTCGCCGTAGTGTCGCCAAATGTTCTAAACATCACCGGAAGTTGTCAGAATATCTAGAATGTTCACTGGACGTCAAGAATATCGCCGAAGGCTCACCGGAATGTCCAGAATATTGCTAAAAAAAAGAATAAACTGAGAAACTAAAACGAAAAAATATAGCAAGATGTGCTAAATATTGATAAACTAAAAGGAGAAAAAACCTAAGAACAACAAACAGCAACAATGGAAAAAAACATATGTTATTTCAATTTTTGTAGGGTTTAAACAAATAATCTCCAATATTGATCAAACTGAAAAACAAGCTTTGAAACTGTAAAATGTTACAATTTCAAAGTATGATTCTATTAAGTATTTATCCTTATTAATCAAGTTGGAAAACATGTTACAGTTCTAAAGAAAGTTATGAAACCACAAAATTTTGCAGTTGTAAACAATGATTTATTTCAGCACCAAAAAAACTAAAATTGTAAACTTTTGCCGTTTTCACCTCTTGTAACTAAAATTCGAAAATAACATGTTCAAAAGTTGAAAATTTTCTATATTATAATAAGAAAATAGAAGTGTGTAGTATAAAAAAAAATATAAAAATATAAAAACTGAGAGATCAAAGGAAAGAGACAAATATAGAGAGATGTTTGTACTCTGAGAACTATTTTTTGGTTAGATCTAGCCGGATTTAATGATTTGAGTAGATCTACTCACCTTCTTCGTCGGAAACTCATCTCTTAGGAGTTGGTACTCGGTGGTTCCTGGTGAACCCCAATCAATGGTGGCTGCCCGTCGCCGATGACTATCGATTAGAAGAAGAAAGAAAAAAGGAAGGCGTGGTTGTAGTCGTCGCCAATATCAGAGAAATAGAGATAGAGAGGAGAAGCAAGGTGTGGGAAAAGAGAAGAGATAAATGGGCATAAGATTTTTGTGTCTATCTAAAAGGTTTTGGGATTAAATAGAATACATACTTTTCAAAAAGGACTTGTGGGTAATTTGCCCCTTTATTTTTATATACGGAGCAGATTTGAATACATTTCCCAAGATAACAAGGAAATAAAGATTGGAAATAGGGCTAAGTAATTAATAAGGAAAAACAATGGTTTTTGGGTAACAAATTACGCTTAGGTTAATTAGATCTTCTGCCTAATTAATTTTTAAAAATCAGGCCGCAACAATTCAACTCTCATGCAGCAACTTTCTACCACGAAGAGGCTTAATTTACCATTTTATTAAATAATATCCTACAGAATTTATATTTAAATTCTTATTAGTATTAGTTTTCTATTTTATTAGAGTTGTTTTGTCCACAAATAAGAGGCTTGCCATTGTATTAAACAGACTTGAAGCCTTTGTATGATTATGGCTATCGCCTTTGCATGTTTCGCTCACCCATTCTGTCTCCTATTCTCCATCCCCATTCTACATCACTAGCATAAAGACAACCATTTATACAAGAAAATCAAGATAATCATCTGCAGGCTTTTTCAATAACCATGTTAAAATTGCCTTATCCACTCTTGGATACCAGTCCTATCTACAATTCAGTAATTGTGTCTGGTCATGCATGGCGGTATCACAGTTGCCCAGATCTCATTACCACCCCAAAAGTGGCCTTGCCAGGTAACAACAACAGCCTCCTCCGCTAGCTATCATGCCATAAAGACTGGCGCAAATTAACAAGTGAAATAAAGGTCCCATAAGCAGGAACAGGGTTCAAAATTGATTTTTTATTTTTTTATTTATTTCTTTTCCCAATTTTTCTTTAGTAAAAGATCCATTAAAGGGAACCACAATCTGAGCTCCTTTTTCTAATATGGAATTTCAAATTGTCCAGGCAAAAGAAGTACTTAATGAATTTACAAATCTAACCTCAAATACTGTTCCGGTATAATATGCTAGACCACGGACAACAGATGCATCAAACTGAATCCACTCAGAGTATCCAAACTTTTCAGCGAGTGAAAATAGTCGTTTCAGATCAGCAACTGCTTCCCCTGCTGCTCCAAGTTTCTCTAGATATAGCAAATGTGGTATTCTTAGGGAATATCAAAGCAGCACAATAACAACTTCAGGGGAAATTTAAAAAGAAATGATTTAGAAGACACAAATAGTAATTGCTCCTTGAGATGTCCAGGACACTAGTCATCATTCTATGACTCACACCAACGGTGTTATATCATTGTGGCTTGGTGCACTTTTTATTCCAAACTTATGTTTAATAATTACATTTCGCAAAAGTGAAAGAATCTTAATTAGTTAAATCTATACCTTCAAACAAACAAATTACAAATAAAATTATCAGAATGAAGATGATGTCGCAAAGCACTGTGAGGGTTTTAGAACTAAGCTTCTGTGGCTTTTTATTGTTGGTTAAGGCTGAAAATCAGTGGGAATTTTAGGGTTTTAATTAACATATTGAATGAACTAGGTTTAGGGTTGATAAAACAGGGGAAAGGAGATCAAAACAGGGCTGTTCCAGAGCTTTGAATAGTACCTCATGAACAGTAAATTGAAAAGAAAAGAAAGAAGAAAAGTCTAAGCATCGCATGTAGATTCCACAGGTATCACACAATCTATAAGAAAGCTTCAAAACTCCTGAAATTTTCTCAAATATCAACTTTAATAAATTAGATAAATTACATGACTATATATAGACTTTAGAGACTTTCTTCACTAGGATTCCAAAATAGGAAACTACTAAACTTTTAGACATCCAAAACCTATCTAAGACCAAAGAAAACTCATAAATAAATATCAATTAAACAACATAACCCACAAGCCAAACCGTGGGCGCACGCACAATCCATGTCCAAAAATTCTGCAAATTACCAAAATACCCCTAACCATAAAAACTGATTAGCAACTTTCTTAACCTAAAATAAACATAAATACTCTTCTAAGACTAGAAATATAATAGATGGTTTCAATGGATCCCAATTGAATTCGGCTCGAAACCAAACAGTTTCCAAACATGAATGCTTCCTTAATTTTAGTTCTCCTAGCTCCTATTATGGACTGCATCAGAAGATCAACTGCTAAATTTAAAAAATTTTAAAATTAAAAAAAAAAAACAAAAACAAAAGGAACAAATAGCAAAGGGAATTTTTTGAGAAATTGGTACAAATGCAGTGTCAGCAACAGCAAGCAAGTGAATTTCAAGAGATTTGACCCCAAGTTTATCAATTCAACTCTAGGAGGAAGTGATTGCTGCATGGGCAACTATATCTGCAGCATACTGATGAGATTCTCAGGCCTAAGGAATGAAGGATCTCCACGAGCACAAGGAATTGATCATTAGAGGAGTTCTTTTTCTCTTTTTCTTTTTTAACTTCTGCTCTATAAAACCAAGCCTAAAAAACTTTTGATTCCAGCAACATAAGTCCTGTTCCACCAGTCGAAACACTGAAGTCAATAACTTTTATTATATCACGAATTATATAGGTCATTTCCAAAACTCCAAGTACCCCAAGAAGATTTATCCATGTTGCATCACTCCTTTTCTCCTAGAACAAAATCACCTTTGTTAATGTAAAGAGTCCACACCTATGAAGCACACATACTTCTAAAAGCAGTCATATCCATATCATACATATGTCAAATATCGATAGTCCTTGGATTCTCACATTAACATCCGATATTAGAATCATATCTAATACTTGAGAAATTATATATATTTTTAATCAAGGTCATATATTTGAACTATTATGAATTTGAGATTGTAATAATTTTTGCATAGTATTAGTATAATTATTAGTATAAATCCAGGAATAGTTTTTCATTAATTTGTTAACATCCTAGAGAACAGGAAAATAGTGAGATTGAAGTGGCAACCTGCTTTTATAGAATTTATCAAACTGACGAATACTTAATGTGTCAAACATGTGTCTCATCCATATTCATGCTCTATAGAAAATAAGAATAAAAAAAAAAAAGAGTGGTGCTATTAGCACCCTAAGAATTAATTTGGACCCCTTATTTCTTTGAACCCCCATTTATAATTCTGAAAACCCTAGAAATTTCTTTACACCCCCAAATAATACCAACATTATCCTTAAACATTACACCCAATTGAAAGGACACCCCACACCCCTCCCCCTCAAAAAAAAGGAGTGCTGCTATTAGCACTCCAAGAATTATGTTGGACCCCCCAATTTTTAGTTTTTTTTTTTTTATTACAATAATAACCGTAAATGAAATTACTAAAAAAGGCATCATTAATGTTGGGACACCCCATTTTACAATTAAACCTACACACCCACTATATCATGAATTAGGATTTATGTGAACACCCACCTCCATCACCACTCATTCATCTTCCCCAAATCCCACTTTCAAAACTTACCCACTCTAAAAACCTTGAAAACCTTTGGCAACCATTTGATTACCTACACTCCTCCGGCAATAACAATGAGTGGAAGTTTTTTAGGCAACTACAACTCCATAAAACGAGAGGAGTACGACAATAAAAGCTCAAAAGAGATTCATAGCCTTGATATTGTTCTTAGCTCAGAGGAGATTGGACTTGTAAGGGTAAGTTTCTTGAAAAAAATGACAAATTATAAAATCTGTTCGTCATTTTTTCAGGACTGAACTCCCGAACATTTGACCGAAATTCGGGAGCACAGGATCGAACATTGCTTAATTGTTCGAGAACCGGTAACTGAACATTTATTATTTGTTCGGAATCATGTAACCGAACGTTATTCATAGGTTCGGACCTGTTTTACCGATCAAATTTTGAAATTTAATTTGTGTTGTTATTTACTTTAGGATGATGGCGAGTCAAATAGAAGCAACAAAGTTGGCTCAGAATTCATAATAGATTATAGTAATGAATTTATAACTCACGAGGTAATATACGAACGTATTGAAAATTATATATGAATATTTTTCAAATATATATTGTTAATGTGCATTAATTTATTTCTTTGTGTATATTGGTAACAAAATCATTACTTTATTTTTGCAATTTTAGATATTCAAGTCTCGAGATGAATTAATTCGGTGGGCACGTGATGCTGGGAGGAGAAATGGTTTGGTTATTGTTGTGAAGAAATCAGATGCGAGTGGTACTCATCGTAAAAAACCAAGACTAACTCTTGCTTGTGAGAAGAGTGGATGTTATAGGGACACTAGGAAAAACACTAGACCTAAGGAAAAAAAATTGAAGCTTACCGGTACTAAAAAGTGTGACTGTCCTTTTCTGTTAAAAGCTAAAAAATTAGATACAAACGATGATTGGACATTGATCATGATATGTGGTGTGCATAATCATCCTGTTGCGGTTTGTCTTGAAGGTCATTCTTATGCTGGGAGGTTATCACATGAGGAAACTTCTTTGTTGGTTGATATGTCGAAGAGCATGGTACGACCAAGTGAGATATTAGTCACACTTAAACAACGCAATAGTGAAAATGTTTCCACAATGAAAACAATCTACAATGCACGTCAACAGCATAATGTTTTTGAGAAGACTGGGAGATCTGAAATGCAGCTACTATTCGGTTAGTTAGCGGTGAACAAATACATAGAATGGCATAGAAACTGTAAAGATACTGAGACTGTTACCGATTTGTTCTTTGCACATCCAGTTAGTTTGGATTTGCTACGTGCATTCCCACTTGTGTTACTATTGGATTGTACATATAAGACCAATCGATATCGTTTGCCACTTTTAGAGATCGTAGGAGTAACATCCACTGAAAAGATTTTCTCTGTGGGCTTTGCATACCTCTAGTATGAGAGGGAGGATAATTATGCATGGGCACTTGGTATTTTGCATAGTTTGATGGATGAGAATAGTCTTTCCAATGTTATTGTTTCAGACAGAGAATTGAGTCTAATGAATGCTATTGCAACGATATTTCCACAAGCTACATCGTTTGTTATGTAGATGGCATATTAGTAAAAAAGTGTTGGCCAAATGCAAAAAATTGTTTGAGAAGAAGGAGAAATGGGATATGTTTATAACAAGTTGGAATATGTTGGTTATGTCATCTTCTGAAGAAGTGTACATGCAACGACTCGTATTGCTACAAAATGAGTTCGCCTTTTATGAAGAGGCACTTCAATAGGTGACATCTTCTTGGTTGGATACATATAAGGAGAGATTTATAGCTGCATGGACAGATACATGTATGCACTTGGGAAATTCAACAACGAACAGGTAAATTCAATTATTTTCAAAAAAAATGTATATTTTCCTGTTTTACCATTGTAATGGTTTACATATATAGGGTAGAGAGTTCACATACAAAGCTCAAGAGATATCTTGGATCAAGTCAAGGGAGTTTTCAGTCAAATTGGTCAAGGATACACAATTTGCTTGAGTTGCAATACGCTGACATCAAATCATCTTTTGAGAAGAGCAAGACAGTTGTGCAACATAATTTCAAGCCTGCTCAATTTAAAGATCTTCGTGGGAACGTGTCTATTGCAGCATTGGAAATGATATTGGCAGAGTCCAAGTAAGCATCTTTTGTTGGCATTGACATTGTTACATATGGTTGTGTTGTTTGGCGTACACATGGATTATCGTATGCGCATGAAATAGCAGATTATATGAGAGAAAACCGACCAATTCCTCTAACTTCTATAAATCCACATTGGTCCAAGTTGGACATGCTTAATACTCCTAAAAAATCAAATTCATTTTTGGATTGTAAATCAGAGTTGGATATGTTTGCTCGACGTTACGAAGAGGTAGATTGAACTATGGAGGTTCAAATGTTAAAGAAATTGAGGGAGATACATACACCTAAGAGTACATTCTTGATTGAACCTGAAGTGAAGCTTAACCCACGGGGTCGACCATCCTTGAAGATTGACACTTCTACTCGTCGTGAGCCCTCTGCCTTTGAGTTTGTTTCATCTGCACAAGACTATTCACCAAGTGTAGGTTTGAAGAAAAATACGTGTCCAAGGAAAATAAAATCAATGCAGCGACCAAAGGTGTGAGTTTGCGAACCGATTAATTAGGTTTATACCTATACAACATGTATTAACTCACTTTGGCAATGGATTATATGTGTGTAGGTATACCCATATCGATCCAAAAAAAAGAAGCAATTTGTCTTTTGTAGGTGAATTTCCTGAAAGTTTGAGGCCATATATTCAACTCGTGAAGAATGCTGATGCTGATGGTAATTGTGGATTGCGAACCATTGCTGGATTGATGGGATTTGGGGAAGATGAATGGTTGCAAGTGAGGAAAGATTTACTACAAGAATTACATGCCCATATAGATCACTACAAGAGTTTATTTGGGGGCCAAGAAAGAGTTGATGAGTTAACTACTACTTTAGCGTATTTTGAATCAAATGCTGCATATAGTCATTGAATGACACTACCTGACATGGGTCATTGATATCATCTTTTTACAATGTTGTGTTATTTCACTTATCTTCTCAACATTGCCTTACTTTTCTCCCTCTTAGAACGATCCCAATACCGATTGCATCTCGCAAGGAGATATGTACTGGGTTCGTCAACAACAACCATTTCGTTCAGGTACTCATTATGAGGCCAATTATTGAAACAAATTTGTTTTCGTTATTAGCAATACAATAGTAAATTGTAATTTACCATTATTTCATATTTGTAGGTCTTCTTGGTGCATGGTCACCCGGTGCCACCTATAGCAACGAATTGGCAACGTTACCATTTACCTGCTGCTGCAGGATGGGAGATAGCTTACAATGCCTGAGTGCAGCATTTCACTTCACTCGTAAGATTGAGTGTAGCGACAACTAAGACAATAGAGTTAGATGTAGACATATGAAGTTCTAGCGAAGTAGATGTGCATGCTTATAACATGTTTTTTATTATCTGAAGAATTCCAATTTTATTTATTTATGAAACTGGTTTGTAATGCGAAGTCCAATTTTATTATCTGAAGAATTCCAATCTTAATCAAAAATATTAAACTTTGACCAAATGGAAATTTGTTTACACTCTCAACAGTTAAAATTCTTAAGGCTTGCAGAACTTTTCATTATGCAAGTTCGGGAATACAGGCCCGAACATTAGATCTCCCAGTGACGTGCATTGTAGATCTCCCAGCCTTCTAATGTTCGGGCCTATATTCAAATGTCCGGCCTTGTATTCCCGAACTTGCATAATGAAAAGTTCTGCAAGCCTTAAGAATTTTAACTGTTGAAAGTGTTAACAAATTTCCATTTGGTCAAAGTTTAATATTTTTGATTAAGATTGGAATTCTTCAGATAATAAAATTGGACTTCGCGTTACCAACCAGTTTCATAAATAAATAAAATTGGAATTCTTCAGATAATAAAAAACATGTTATAAACATACACATCTACTTTGCTAGAACTTCATATATCTACATCTAACTCTATTATCTCAGTTGTCACTACACTCGATCCTACGAGTGAAGTGAAATGCTGCATTCAGGCATTGTAAGCTATCTCCCATCTTGCAGCAACAGGTAAATGGTAACGTTGCCAATTCGTTGCTATAGGTGGCACCGGGTGACCATGCACCAAGAAGACCTACAAATATGAAATAATGGTAAATTACAATTTACTATTGTATTGCTAATAACGAAAACAAATTTGTTTCAATAATAGGCCTCATAATGAGTACCTGAATGAAATGGTTGTTGTTGACGAATCCGGTACATATCTCCTTGCGAGATGCAATCGGCATTGGAATCGTTCTAAGAGGGAGAAAAGTAAGGCATTGTTGAGAAGATAAGTGAAATAACACAATATTGTAAAAAGATGATATCAGATAACCCATGTCAGGCATTGTCATCCAATGACTATATGCAGCATTTGATTCAAAATACGCTAAAGTAGTAGTTAACTCATCAACTCTTTCTTGGCCCCCAAATAAACTCTTGCAGTGATCTATATGGGCATGTAATTCTTGTAGTAAATCTTTCCTCACTTGCAACCATCCATCTTCCCCAAATCCCATCAATCCAGCAATGGTTCGGAATCCACAATTACCATCAGTATCAACATTCTTCACGAGTTGAATATATGGCCTCAAACTTTCAGGAAATTCACCTACAAAAGACAAATTGCTTCATTTTTTTTGATCGATGTGGGTATACCTACACACATACAATCCATTGCCAAAGTTAGTTAATACATGTTGTATAGGTATAAACATAATTAATCGGTTTGCGAACTCACACCTTTGGTCGCTACATTGATTTTAATTTCTTTGGACACGTATTTTTCTTTAAACCTACACTTGGTGAATAGCTGTCTTGTGCAGATGAAACAAACTCAAAGGCAGAGGGCTCACGTTGAGTAGAAGTATCAATCTTCAAGGATGGTCAACCCCGTGGGTTAAGCTTCACTTCAGGTTCAATCAAGAATGTACTCTCAGGTGTATGTATCTCCCTGAACTTCTTTAACATTTGAACCTGCATAGTTTGATCTACCTCTTCGTAACGTCGAGCAAACATATCCAACTCTGATTTGCAATCCAAACATATCTTTACAGTTCCTATGCCATTCTATGTATTTGTTCACTGCTAACTGACCCAATAGTAGCTGCATTTCAGATCTCCCAGCCTTCTCAAAAACTTTACGCCGTTGACGTGCATTGTAGATTGTTTTCATTGTGGAAACATTTTCACTATTGTGTTGTTTAAGTGTGACTAATATCTCACTTGGCCGTGTCATACTCTTCGACACATCAACCAACAAAGAAGTTTCCTCATGTGATAACCTCCTAGCATAAAAATGACCTTCAAGACAAACCGCAGCAGGATGATTATGCACACCACATATCACGATCAATGTCCAATCATCGTTTGTATCTAATTTTTTAGCTTTTAACAGAAAAGAACAATCACATTTTTTAGTACTGGTAAGCTTCAATTTTTTTTTCCTTAGGTCTAATGTTTTTCCTAGTATCCCTATAACATCCACTCCACTCACAAGCAAGAGTTAGTCTTAGTTTCTTACGATGAGTACCACCCATATATGGTTTCTTCACAACAATAACCAAACCATTTCTCCTCCCATCATCGCGTGCCCACCGAATTAATTCATCTCGAGACTTGAATATCTAAAATTGAAAAAATAAAGTAATGATTTTGTTACCAATATACACATAAAGAAATAAATTAATTCACATTAACAATATATATTTGAAAAATATTCATATAAAATTTTCAATATGTTTGTATATTACCTCGTGAGTCATAAATTCATTACTATAATCTATTATGAATTCTGAGCCAACTTTGTTGCTTCTATTTGACTCGCCATCATCCT
The DNA here is from genome assembly GCF_004153795.1 of Camellia sinensis. NCBI lineage: Eukaryota > Viridiplantae > Streptophyta > Magnoliopsida > Ericales > Theaceae > Camellia > Camellia sinensis. The sequence goes on along the minus strand of NW_021024778.1, from coordinate 1,371,126 downwards.
AAAATAAATAACAACACAAATTAAATTTCAAAATTTGATCGGTAAAACAGGTCCGAACCTATGAATAACGTTCGGTTACATGCTTCCGAACAAATAATAAATGTTCGGTTATCGGTTCCTGAACAAATAAACAATATTCGAGCCTGTGTTCCCGAATTTTGGTCATATGTTCTGAAGTTCAGTACTGAAAAAATGACTAACAATTTTTATTATTTTATCATTTTTTTTAAGAAACTTACCCTTACAACACTACAAGAAAAAGCACCTTTGGCGACTAAATTTTTAGTCGCCAAAAGTCCATTTTTAGTTTCCCCGACTAAATTTTTTAGTCACCGGTTTTGTCGCGAAAACATGGTCGCCGGAGGTATTGGCGGCTAAAACTTTTTTAGTCGGCAAAAAACAAGTCTTTAGCGACCAAAGTTTTGGTCGCCAATAGTGAATTACACTTTTTAAAATTATACATTTAGCAACTAATCTTTTAGTTGCCAATAGTCAATGAATCGCCGGCCAAACCGTTTAGTCGCCAAAAAGAAACACTTTTGGAGACCAATAATTTTAGTCGCCAAAGGTTATTCGGTGAAAAAAAAAAATACTAACTTTTCTGGTTTTTCTGAGATTTGAACCACTAACCTCCCACATTCTAAACCTTTAGCAACACACTCTCTCCACTATGTCACTACAACGCCACATGAATATGTATGCAACATATATTATTTATATAGTATATTGACCCGTATTAATATAAAACTATATATATAAACATAATTATTTTTATTCAATATAATTTATGTAAAAAATAAACTATTTACTAAAAAAAAAATTTAGGCCACTTTTGGCGACTAAATCCATTATTTAGTCGCCAA